>ONZH01014640.1:0-67454 GCA_900303285.1 Rhinella marina
GTGCAATGAAAAGGCTATTTTTTTAAATATTACTAGTACACAAGCCGTGTACTAACAGATCAGACGGTGGGTATTAACACCACGTATATAAAAATATTTTGCAAGAGAACGCACAGTACAGGTGACAATGAAAAGGCCTTTTTTTTTTAATATTTCTCGGCACACAACCGTGTACTAAAGATCAGACGGTGGGTATTAACACCACGTAATAAAATTATTTTGCAAGAGAACGCACAGTACAGGTGCCAATGAAAAGGCCAATTTTTTTTATATTTCTAAGGTACACAGCCGTGTACTAACAGTTCAGATGGTGGGTATTAACACCATGTATATAAAATTATTTTGCAAGAGAACGCACAGTACAGGTGCCAATGAAAAGGGCCTATTTTTTTTTAATATTTCTAGGTACAGCCGTGTATTAACAGATCAGACGGTGTGTATTAACACCACGTATATAAAATTATTTTGCAAGAGAACGCACAGTACAGGTGGCCAATGAAAAGGCCTATTTTTTTATATTTCTCAGGCACACAGCCGTGTACTAACAGTTTCAGACGGTGGGTATTAACACCACGTATATAAAATTATTTTGCAAGAGAACGCACAGTACAGGTGACAATGAAAAGGCCTATTTTTTGATATTTCTAGGTACACAGCCGTGTACTAACAGATCAGACGGTGTGTATTAACACCACGTATATAAAATTATTTTGCAAGAGAACGCACAGTACAGGTGCCAATGAAAAGGCCTATTTTTTTTATATTTCTCTGCACACAGCCGTGTACTAACAGTTCGACGGTGGGTATTAACACCACGTTATATAAAATTATTTTACAAAGAGAACGCACACAGTACAGGTGACAATGAAAAGGCCAATTTTTTTTTTATATTTCTAGGTACACAGCCGTGTACTAACAGATCAGACGGTGTGTATTAACACCACGTATATAAAAATATTTTGCAAGAGAACGCACAGTACAGGTGACAATGAAAAGGCCTATTTTTTTAATATTTCTCGGCACACAGCCGTGTACTAACAGATCAGGCGGTGGGTATTAACCACGTATATAAAAATATTTTGCAAGAGAACGCACAGTACAGGTGCCAATGAAAAGGCCTATTTTTTTTATATTTTCTAGGCACACAGCCGTGTACTAACAGGTCAGACGGTGGGTATTTACACCTGGTATATACAAAATGGGTATTGCAGGCACACAGAACCCAGAACACTAGAGCCAAATAAACTGTATTTAAAAAAAAAAAAAAAAAAAAAAAACAGCCGTATACTGCCAGATCAGATGGTGCATATACACACTAGGTATATAACAGGGTTTTTGCAGCCAAAAAGAACGCAGAACAGTAGTGCCAAAATATAGTTTGGTATGTAGCAGAGCACCTAATACACCACTAATGCCTCTCTCTGTCCCTACTCCAGCAGCTATCCCTGAATACAGCAGCCGTTCTCTGCAGAGTGTATATGGTAGTAAAGCTATCACTGTACTGCACTATAGTAGCCCTGATAAGGGCTTTTAATCACGCTCCTGCCTGTCCAACAGCTAAAACCTATCTCTCCCTTCTCCAGCCTCTGTCCTGACTAAGTTCACGCAGCATATGCGTACGAGCAGGAAGAGCTGAGTTTTTAATATTCGAGGTCACATGATTTTTCCAGCCAATCCATGTAGACGCCGTTTTCGCGCTGCCAGCGTGCTCCGCGGGCCTGTCATACCCCCCTGCATGGTGATTGGTGGAAAAAGAGCGCCAGGGAAGGTGGGAGGGGAAACGAATTCTAAGTGCGCCATCGCCGTTATACTCGATTGAAATCGAGTATGCCGAATAGTGTAGTATTCGATCGAATACCGGCTCGATCGAACACTACTCACTCTTCTCTACTAATTACACTGTACACAGAAATCAAACCACCTTCCATGCACAGATAAAATATTGGTGTGGGGAGGGAGAGAGTAATAATCGTAATTTAAGTGTTCAACATGTGTTTTACAATTCAGACAGTACTGTTTAAAATCTCTGTGTGAACACATATCAAATAGTAGTCCCAACTCTTTTACTAGGCATCTGCAGACAGTTCAAGTGTTAGTGTGGGGGAGGGGGAATAATCACAATACAAGTGTGCAACGCGTATTTTACAATCCAGAGCGTACTATTTGAAATTTCTGCGTGAACACACATTAAACAGTAGTCCCAACTCTTTTACAGGGCATCGACTGACAGTTCAACTGTTGGTGTGTGTGTGAGGGAGAAAAATCTCATATTAGGTTGACAACTTTTGTTTTGCACTAGAGAAACCTTTTTTTCTGAAACTGCTTAGGTTGGGTTCACATCAGCGTTATGCTTTCCGTTTGTGTTTTCCGTTATAACATGGTTATAACGGAAAATAACAGAAACCATAAGACGGAAGTCAAAACGGAAGCCTTTAGAGGCATTCTGTTTTGATCCGTCATAATAGAAGCCTATGAGAATCATAACGGATCCGTCTGAGTTCTGTTATGGCGAACGGAAAAAAAAAGTCCTGTCGACAGGACTTTGTTTTCCGTTCTGCATAACAGAACTCAGACGGATCCGTTATGATTCTCATAGGCTTCTATTATGACGGATCAAAACGGAATGCCTCTAAAGGCTTCCGTTTTGACTTCCGTCTTATGGTTTCCATTATTTTCCGTTATAACCATGTTATAACGGAAAACACAAACGGAAAGCATAACGCTGATGTGAACCCACCCTTATTTGAACACACATTAGACATAAGGCCCAAATCTGTTAGGGGTTGTTCACATATCAGTTATTTGATCAGTTATTTCCATCAGTTATTGTGAGCCAAAACCAGGTGCGGGTCAAAAACACCAAACAGGTGCAAATCTTTTCATTATATCTGATCTCTGTTTAGTGTCCACTCCTGGTTTTGGCTTACAATAACTGATGGAAATAACTGATCAAATAACTGATATGTCAACAATCCCTTACTGGTGTCAAATTTTCAGTTGCAGTGTCTTTAGTGTGGTTGTAGAAAAGGAAAGGCATTTTATTAGAACTCTCTGTCTTTAAGTTCCAGAAAACAGAATTGCAAACGATTCCAAACTTTGTGTGACTATCTACATTAAGCCAAATGTCAGGAATATAAAAGGATTCAAATCAAAAGACCCAAGGTCAGGCCTTGTCTTTCCAGAGCCAGAATGAGGGTAGTAGCAGCATCAGTAGTAGTAGTGGTAGTAGTAGTATTAGAAGGCCACAGTTCACACTGCCTTTGGAAAAATGCAACATTATCATGGTGAAAGAGAATGAGATTGTGGAAGGATCTGCCACTGAAGGAGTTGGAGGTGGAGGAACAGGAGGATGATGATGATACAGGCCACAATGCCCAATCATCTCTTTGGTTGTGGGGGGCAGAGCTGTCACTCGGTCATGCTGGCCAGAAGGGCGACTTTTATGCTTGCTTGCTTACACATTCACATGAAGCAGTCTGCTGATTACTAGATAGTCATGCTTTTAGACCCTTGCTGTCAAACCAAATCAGGTGAATGATTTCCTCCAGATGAAAGGGAGGCCAAATTACTTTATTATCAGGAAATACTGTGTACACAGCTTGGAACAGTTTTCAGTGAGCAGATGTCTGCCACCAGGGTGTCTAAAAGGGAAGCCCCTTTTTGCCCACCGTAGGGTCACCGACCTCCCACAGGCAGCAGAAGATGCAGTAGCAGCAGCAGCCAGTTAAGTCTCCTAAACATGACGGAACATGGTAGGATGAGGCAAATCACCAAACAAAGACTTAGTGCCTCAGTCTTATCTGGACTCTGCCCAGTCTCAGGTGCATACCCTGTTCCCTGACCCTATGGACTTCTAGACAGGCAGACTAGAACAGTGGGCTGAACTGGCCCAGTTTGCTCTCTCTTTCTTGCTCAGCCTCTAGTGTCATCTCAGTGAGGGCTTTCAGCCCAACAGGGGGTGTGGTAACACCCAATCGGACTAAGTTATCCTCTGTCATTCTCCAAAACATCACTTTTATCATGTCACTGCTGCTATCTGCCTGCCTGCCAACATGTACCATACGGCTGCTACTCCCCTAATCCCCTGTTGCTACCACTATTAATGCTACACATCCACCACTGCTTTCCTTGCACCCAGGGCAAGGATTCAGTACAGCCATATTATGCCCCCTCACAGTACTAATGCCCACATTGTGCCCCTCACAGTAGTCATATCCACATTGTGCTCCCTCAAATTTGTAATATCCACACTGTCCCCTCTTAGAGTAATAATGTCCATATTGTGCCCCCTCACCCTAGTAATATCCAAATCGGCCCCCTCAAAGTAGAAATATCCCCATTATGTCTCCATCACAGTAGTAATAGCCACATTTTGCCCCCTTACAGTAGTTATGCTAATTTGTGCCATCTCAAAGTAATGCCCAAATTGTGCCACTTCACAGTAGTTTTGCCCATGTTGTGCCCCAGTAGTTTTGCCCATGTTGTGCCCCCTCACAGTAGTAATGCCCACATTGTGCTTCCTTCACAGTAGTAATGCCCACATTGTGCCCCGTCATATTATTCACGCCCACATTGTGGTCCCCTCACAGTAGTAATGCCCATATTTTGTCCCTTTCAGTAGTGCCCCCTCCAGCTCCATTAATAAAGTAAAAAAAACACAAATACTCACCTGTTCCCTTGATGATCTGATCCCATCCGGCGTTCCTCAGCAGCCATAGCACGATACAGTCACACACACATCACAGTGCTGAGCTGTGTAGGAGGAACAGAGGCTGATTCTTGAGCCTGTATGGCTCCTCTCACAGTGCAAAATTGCAACGTGTGGCCTACTGGGGACTGCCGCAGCTCAGCTGAAACGTAAAGCAGGGAGTGGACAGCTCCCTGATTCACCATAGTAGTTAACTGCACATGCCCCACTGGCCATCCTTCCCCCCACACACTATGCTCCTGTTTTTGTCCACACCCTAGTCTAATACCCGGTTTGATGTTAGCTAGGCTCAGTGCAGAGTGTAACATATCACTGAGAGAGCGTGAATTTTTAAAACTGAATACATACTTAAAATTTCTGACACCAAATAATTCTATTTATATCATAAATACTATTGGTTTACTAGCTAGGAATACTTCAGGTACTACATATGTGCTACATATATTGTATCCAGTTAAAAAGCAGACAAAAATTGTGGTGTTGGCAATTAGATCCATGCACTCCATGCATTTTCCTGACTCTTTTCCCCAATAATGGTTCATCAGGTTGATCACGTTCAATGGAATCAGGGGTCCCAGTAGGGGTCCTCCTTGCAGCCTCAGAGAAGGCTTTCAGTAGAGTCATCTCAGTCCTCATGGCTCCTTCCTAATGGGGCACTTTTCTTTTTCCTAAGAAGTGGAAAGAAAACCCCACCACGGCCTACAGCAGATAGTCAAGATCGTCTCTCTGTTGATAACTTGTTTGAGAACCATCATTGTTTGGGCTTTCCTGAAGAGAAGTTTGGCGAGGAGGCTGGGGACACCTTGCATACCTGTGTTGATGGTGGTGGTAATACCAACACCTCTAGCCACAGCATTGTCGGTGGTGGTAGTTACAGTGGGAGTCAGGTAAAATGCAGAGCAGGGCAGGGGGCCTAGAAGCTCATCATATATCAGAGTCTGATAAAAGCAGCAGAACTCCAATGATGATTGTGTGCAGATCGGGGTGCTGAGGAGGAGGCAATATCTGTGCAGGGCGTGGCAGCAGCAATAAAGAGCAGTGGCCATGTACCTCTCAAAGAACAGCCAGGTCCATATCTGCTTCGGGATCTGGTGGTGCTGCTGAAGCCATGGGTGGGTTAGGTCCAAAACGTGCCAGAGCTAACCACTTCTATGCTGCTCTGTGCCAGCGATTCTGATGTGTGATTTCCTCCCCAAGGCGGGCACACAAAACTACAGCGGTATGCAAGCTCTGCAGGGTTAAAATAAGCTGGGGCTGTTCAAACCCAATTATAAGTACCAGATGTCTACTGCAGCACATAAGGCAGCATAACCAGATCCTTTTCAAAAATACAACTGGCCAGCATTCCCAATCAGATCAAGTCTATCTTACTTTTCCTGGTCCTCCTTATGATAGCCAACCCGCATCCCCAAGCAATATGAAATCTTTCATCATCACCTTCTTTCTCTCCTGCTAAGACTCCTCCTTGTGCTCAACTCCATCATGAGAATGTTTGGCCATGAAAAAACTTTTCTCCACAAGAAATTAGCTTGTCTACAAGCTGAACTACCACCTAGCCCCGTTACTGGCAGTGCACGTACTGTAGTACCATTGTAGTAGTGCCTTGTGGCAGAGAATGCTGGCCACTGCTTGCGATTCCCGCTGTGCGGCAAGCTGCACTCCATTGTGGACACCCGAAGCATCTGTTACAGGCAGAGATAGTACATGTCTTTCACAGCCCACTGGGTCAATGTTTTTTTGCAGCAGTGGAGAGGCAGCACCCCAGCAACATGGTGCTTTTGACCCCTTCCTACCATATCATGGGGCTGGCTCCTGCACCAGGCACTTATGTGCCTCCTCCACCTTCTCCTCCATGGACATGGTCCCGTCCCCAACAGCAGCAGGGAACAGCATCTCTGCTGCTGATTCCGATGAAGAGATTTAGCCTTACTAGTATGGCCCCATCTTGCCACTGTTGCTGTCTGCCTGCCGCCATCATGCTATTGCTACGACCTGCCTTCCATCACCGCCACTATCTTGCCACTTCTGCGTCCTCCCGACATCTACTGCCATCACTATTAATGCAAAGCATCTGCCACTACTACCACCATTTACACCACTACTACTACTACCCATAGACAGCTGACCTACTGCCTTTTATGTTCCATGCTATGCTGCTTCTGCTGCCGCTACGATTATGGCCATATGCCACTTTATCCGTACGTACCCTTTCCACATCCACACTGCACCACTGCTGCTGCCAATTAAAAGGGATGATTTTTTTAGGCTCATTCACCATGAGACACTTTTTCTTCTGACAATCAACACTTGTGCGTGTGGTACGGGCAGGCATTCTGACCCAGTCAAGGCATTATTTTTGGACGCTTGGACAGTCTGCTGGACATTGTCACACCCTGCACAAGCCAGTGTACCTACAGTATTTAGAAAATGTTGCACAACTAGATTGATGATATTTCCCCCAGGGCGGCCAGGATGTTAAACCCATTTTCACTCACCACCCTGCCCAGTTAGAGTAAGCAGGGTGACAGCCAGAGGAATGTTTGCTCCTTGATGTACTTTAGCAACTGCTTGCCTATGCGACTACTCTCGCCCAGGCTGAACAGCTCCAACATGGTGTGGCAATGCTTGACTAGACACATGTGCGAGCAACCCTGTGCCTAGCTGCCATTTGGGACAGCAACGTGTCCATAGAGGAGGTGGATAAGTGCCTGGTGTAGGATGAAGGCTAACACAATGGTGGTGGTGGGGAGGTTAAAGGGAGTCTTTCACCTGTTTTCACCTATATAACTAACAGCAGTGCCCCACTGAAGATTGCACACACATCCCAAACATACTTGTGTGCACTGTGTGTCTGTATTCCGTGTTTAGAAAAAGCACTTTTGTTCTGCTGGAAAACAGCTCCCAAGTGCCCGGCTGAAAGTGAAATTAAAAACAACTTTCTCTCCCGACTCGATTTCTAACATCTATATCTCCTGATATACTGGATATAATACTGTATCATTTGAAAGCTTGGAATGCCAGCTTTCAAAGAAGGTCAGTACCAATTTTCTGTCTGCTACCAATCCCAAGATATGAGCAGCTAAATCACCTTTTCCTGGGATCTGCAGCCTCTTCAGGACAGTACAAATGCTGACTGCTCTCACAGAAGTTGTCAACAGGGGGACTCTCTTGACTTTCTGCTTTAGAGCATGGTGGGGTTTTCTTGCCACCTCTTAGGAAAAAGGAAGGTGCCCAACTAGTAAGGAACATTGAACATTGAAGACTGGGAGGACTCCACTGAAAGCCTTCTCTGGGGCTGCAAGGAGGAGGAGCATGTAAACTATGTGGAGATGCCTGACTAGTCATGTGTTTTCACTGAGATTTAAAATGCTACATCGATGGTAAACATTGAGGGTCTGTTGAAAACTATTTTTTTCTAATCTAAAACCTAGGTGTGTCTTATACGACAAAAAATATGATAAGTTGTATAAGTTATTCTTCTTTTACAGCTAGTAAACAGCTCTCATAGATATGATATGCAGAGTTCTATAAAGAGGAAAATATGAATACCCAAAAGAGTACAAATAGATAGTGTCAAGGATCATCACCAGGATAGTGGTAAGGATGTAATATGGTAAAGGATGAGAAAGGGGTGTATTTAGGAGAGAGCTAATAGAAAGTCTGTGGCTCATGAAACACAAGGAATTAGGTCCTGGAAGTCAACACTATTGCTATTAAGTTGGTTCTGAAAAGGAGTTGCCCCCGGAAAAGAACTTACCAGAGGATAAGAAGAAGATGTGGTGAAATTAATAATGTATAATAATACTCCCTGGAATGCATGCTGAATTATTTACTCCCTTGATTTTAGACGCCAGGAGAATACCCTACAGCTAGAAACTGTATATTAACCTTGTTATTTTTTTATTTTCTGGTGATCCAGGTAGGAGTGCAGTCATTTAGCTAGATAACCTTTATTAACAACCACAAATATTTATGAGATGCAAAATCTTAAAGTTTTCATCTTCATTGTCTTCTTATTGATATGCAATTTTGTATTTACAGCTGGTAATATGTAATATTTGGATTGATGAGATTGTGTTCTTTGTTATGTGTCCTCTTTAAATTTCCGCTCAATTATTAAGATTTTTTTAAAGGAGAAAAGCTCAAAGGTACATTGCATATGTTCAATCTATCCAGCATTACATTGACAAAGGCTTGAGCACAAAAGTAAAAATAGACATCGGATTCTAATAACTAAACAGTAAGAGAGCAAGTCATAAAGAAGTGGTTCACAAATTTATGTACTCTTAAATGTCAGTAGGCTAAAACTTTACTAAAGACTACTTCAGATTATTGCTGGAGTATGTTTCAGTTATCACAAATCCTAACGTAATAAGTATTTTATGCAACCTTTTGTTGAGTAGCTCTTGGGTGTTAGAATTTGTGATTACTATTTAAGGTTTCATAGAAAAGCTAAAAAGTATATAATAATATTGTGAACTTCAATTTTCCAATTGTAAAGACTTCATTAATGCATTGCATCAAATTAAAAAAACAAAAAAAAAAAAAACAAACTATAGCACATTGTAGTGTTTTTACAGTGTTCTTTTGCCTACTTTCACATGTGCGGCACAGTTTTTGTCTGGCTCAATCCTGATATATTTGCCAGGCAGCTGCAGGATCTCCATTGGATACCATTATAGTCAATGGGGTCCAGTGGGTAGGCGGCATTTTCTGGCAATGCTGGATCCGGAGTCTGCTGGAGAGGTGTGTTGCAGATTTTAAACTAGCCTTATATGCATGGTTCTATAAGAAAATGTATCAAAATTAAAATCTAACTTAATTTAAGTACAAATTTTTACTATGGCATATATGAAGAGCAGACCTTTTATAGAATGAGCTGTAGACCAAAGGAACACATTAACTTGTATGCAATTCTGTCGACTGCAGCTATTACTGATTAGTTAAAATGAATAAGTAGTGCCACAAAAAGTTACAGTATAGGCTAGGCTTTAATTGATATAGTGCTCATTTTATTTTGTACGCAGATGTAGCAATTGTTAACATGACACATACATTACATACATTAAATTGAAAATACATAACCTAACACTCAAGACGTCATACAATTGTTCGGGTAATTATAGGATAATTGTTAATCTCTTATTTATAGCATTTACCCTCCACATATGCAGGTAATTCTATTGAAAAAATTATCTAAAAAAATTGTATAAAATATATCCAATATGTCAACCCACTTATTAGGGTTTAGAAGCCTATTCAGACAGGTACTGTTGAGCCCTCTTGGTATTTACATTTTATTAAGGTATTGTAATCATACACCTCATTAATTCTTATCAGTACGTTGTTAGATGCAAATATACTTTGTGCATTTAAAGGAAATATGTAATCAGAAAATGACCTCTTATATAAACCACATTTTTATGTTTAATATATTAAAAAAATTTGGTGATGTTATTTTTTATTTTCCATGTCAATATCTATATTTAAATAAAACCATAAAATCCTGAAGTTTTCCCATCAGCCACTAAGAATAATGGGGTTCATTTATTAAGACCAGCGTTTTAGACGCACTGAGCTGGCGGTGGATCCGCTGAAGCCTCTACATAACTTTGAAGGAACTACCGTCGCTTTTAAATCTACACCAACTTTCTTCCTGGCGAAGATTTAGATGATTTTCAACACTAAAAAACAGGCGTAGAATATGATGAATGAAACACGCCTGCAGGCCTATCCCGTTTCCACACCCATGCCACGCCTACTTTTGTAGACCTGGCATGAGCTGGGAAAAGTCACAGATTTCAGCGTAAAGAACATTTGCATCCCAATCTGTGCTAGAAATATGCATAATATAGATGTATTTCTGTTAGTAAATAACTCCCAACAATTCTTGGTTTGTACAGATCACATTGCTTTTATAGTTCAGGTTCCAGTTAACTGCCACTACTTAAAAAATCATCTGGCGGTAGGAAAGTGGTTAATATTGATGGCTTATTCTCAGGAAAGGTTCTCAATCTCAGATTGGCAGGGATCCGACTCCCAGCTCTTTGAAGGGGCAGTGGCGCTCATACAAGCAATGCTTCTACTTCAAAGCAGATGAGCAATTGCAATTACACTGCGCTTCCTCTACATAGTAGGCAATCCATAGGTAATTTTGAAATGGAAGCAGTGCTCACTAGAGGAAAGGTCATCAATATTAAGCAACTGCACAACTCTTTTAGCACTTGCAAACTTTGTACAGACTTACAAAATAAATGAAAATATACAGGATCTACCTCTCTACCAGCTCTGGGTATCAGATTTTTCTTCATTCATTGTAGCTTAGGACCTTTCAGCATGGAGATGTCTGTGTTCCTCTGTAAGATTGTTCACCCTCCTGCCTGCACTAATCATACAGATCGGTGTCAAACAGGGAGAGGCAGAAGTGTATGGAGGCACATCTCTCTTTTCAAGTTAGGTTTCATGCATGCCACCATTACAAAGATATAACACACTCCCTACCATACAGGCCATACCTTGAGAGAATGAAGTGCTGCATATTTTTAACCCCATAATAAGAAAGTGAAAACAGAATGTTCAAAACCTTTACTAATTTAATTAAAAGGAAAAACTAAAATCTTGCATTAACATATCTGTAAGCATTCAGACTCTTTACTTACTACTTACTTGAAGTACTATTAACAGCGATTACAACCTTCAGTCTACTTGGGTATGATGCCACAAGGTTTGCATACCTAGATTTGGGGATTTTCTGCTATTTTTCTGCAGATCCTCTCAAGCTGTGTCAGTTTCGATGGGGACCATCGATAGACAGCCATTTTCAGGTCTCCCCAATGGGTTCAAGTCAGGGCTCTGGCTGGGCCACTCCAGTACATTCACATACCGTAGTTATCCCTAAGCCTCTCTTTTGTTGTCTTGGCTGTGTGTCTAGGGACATTGTCTTGTTGAAAAGTCCTTCAATCCCAGTCTGAGGTCCAGAGCACTCTGGATCAGGTTTTCATTAAGAATATGTCTTTACTTTGCTCTATTCAGCCTTCTTTCAATTCTGACCAGTTTCCCTGTACTAGCTACTGAAAAACACCCCCCAGCATGATGCTGCCACCACCACGCTTTACTATAGGGATGGTATTGGGCAGTGCCTGGTTTCCTACAAACATGACACTTAGAATTGAGTCCAGAAAGTTCAATCGTAGTATCATCAGACCAGAGATTCTTGTTTCTCACGTCTAACAGTCTGTTAGGTGCTTATTTGTCTTTATGTGTCTTTTACTGAAGAGAGGTTTTCTCTGGTCAGTCTGCTATAAAGCCCAGATTGGTGGAATGTTGAGGTGATGGTTGACCTTCTGGAAGTTTTTCCCTACACAAGAAACTTGGATTCTTGGTCACCTCTTTTACCAAGGCCATTTTCCTGATTACTTATGTCGTTTGGTAGTGTGGCCAGCTCTAGTAAGAGTCCTGTTGTTCTAAATTTCCTCTATTATGGAGGCCACTGTACTCTTAGGAATTTTCAGTGAAACAGAACATTTTTGTACCCTTCTCCAGATCTGTGCCTCCATGCAATCCTGTCGGACAGATAGAGGTATATCAGATTTTTTGTTTTTAACACAAGGATGCAACATAACAAAATGTGAAAACAGTGAAAGGGTCTAAATACTTTCTGAGTGCACTGTAACTATTTTACACTTTAGAGGTAACACTCCTATTACTTGAAATAATATTACTTTCTAAATACTTAATGAGGTTGTCCCACAAAAAATATTCTACAGTTTTTTTAACCAGCACGTAGATCTGAATTCTTTTTTAATTGCATATAATTAAAAATTTAGCATAGCCATTGAGTTATTTGATAAAATCTATCCATATAGTTCCACCTGCTGTTTTTCTTTCTTATTTCTTGTCAAGCTCACTGAGATGGACACGTATGCTCAGTTTCATCCCTTAACTGCCTCCTGAGCTGTGATAGGGAAAGAGATGCAGCAGAATGGACGCTCCCCTTAGCTGCAGCAGAAAAACACTCCCCTTGAGCTGCCAGCTTGATATATATCTAGCAGAGCAATGGATCCATGTGAGGTACAGGGCTGGTACTAGCTTTGTTAGAACAGATTCTCGTGTACTATATGATGTCTCATTTTCATTTGTTACATTAGTCATGGGATAGCCCGTTTAAGACAAAGACTCAAAACTTCCAAGAACAATTAATAAGGATAAACATTTTAGTATAAATTAATGCATCCAATAACTTTTCTTCACATCATTCTTTCTTAGTATTCTATTTAGATCATATGCAAATGAGAGGATTATGGAATCATTCTGTTGTAACTGAATTTGTACTATTGGGATTTCCAGCAAGTCGAACATTTCATACCTTTCTATTTGTAATATTTTTCATTACATATGTGTTAACAGTTACTGGAAACTTGGTTATCATTGCTGTAATTCGAGCTGATTTGCATCTTCATCGTCCCATGTACTTTTTCCTTAGTAATTTTGCTTTTATGCAGATTTCTTATGTAACTGTGACTGTTCCTAAATTACTTATAGGTTGTTTGGTCAAGCAAAACAAAATATCCATTAGTGCTTGCTTTTGTCAGTGTTACTTTTTCTTTTTTCTTGGAGGAATAGAGAATTGCTTGCTGGCAATCATGGCTTATGATCGATATATAGCCATTTGTTATCCATTAAGGTATAATACTATCATGACATCAAAGTTTTGCTGGAGTTTGACTTGTGGCTGTTGGTTGGGGATCTTTCTTGGCTCTTTAATTCCTGTGATTTTATTAGCAAAATTATCATTTTGTGGACCAAACATTATTAATCATTATTTTTGTGATGTATCCCCACTTCTAAAATTGGCCTGTACGGATACTTCTCTCTTGAAATCGAACTTTTTCAGTTTAATGTGGGTCATTGTTTTCAGCTGTCTCTTGTTCACTCTTGTATCATATATTAATATAATTTGTGCAGTCATGAAAATCTCCTCTGCAGTGGGCCGTCAGAAAGCATTCTCCACCTGTGGTTCACATCTTACAGTGGTAATCATTTATTTTGGGGCTGTCATATTCATGTATGTCAGACCAAAAGAAAGTTATGCCTTTGAGGAGGACAAGTTGATCTCTGTATTCTACTCCATTTTAACTCCTCTTCTAAATCCATTCATTTATTGCCTGAGAAACAAGGAAGTAAAAGAGGCACTGCAAAAAATTATTGAGGCCAGAAAAATAATTCCAAGTTTCTAAATCTAAATAAAACATTCCATGTATGAAATACTGGATACTTAACCCTTTCACCCCCGGAGGTTTATTTGTTTTTGCGTTTTTGTTTTGCTCTCCCTGCCTTCACAGAGCCATAACTTTTTTTATTTTTCTGTTCACATAGCTGTATAAGGGCTTATTTTTTGCGGGACAAGTTGTACTTTCCAACACCACCATTTAGTATTGCATATGATGTAGTGGGAAGCGGGAAAAAAATTCCAAATTGGGTGAAATTGCAAAAAAAAAAAACAACGCAATTCCGCCACAGTTTTGCTGTTTTTTTTATTTACGGCATTTGATGTGCATGAAAACTGGCCAGTTACTTTCATTCTACAGGTCAGTATGAATCCTGCGATATCTAATATGTATAGTTTTTATAGTTTTGATAGTGATAAAATAATTATAACGTTGGATAAAAAAATTTGTTGCCATATTTTGACCCCTATAACTTTTTGGTTTTTATGTGTACAGAGCTGTATGGGGGCTCATTTTTTGCTGGGCAATCTGAACTTTTCATTGATACCATTCTTGGTTGTGTATGACTTTTTGATCACTTTTTATAAAAAAATTTTAGAAAATAAAGTGACCAAAAACGGCGAATCGGACATTTTGATGCTTTTTTCCGTTTTTATATTTCTATAGTATGGGCTTTTTTGGACATGGCAGGGAGGGGGGTGGTTTAAATTTTTATGTTTTTATTTTTTTTATTTTTAAAAACTTTTTTTATTTAATTATTTGACACTTTTTTATAGTTCCCATAGGGAATCAATCTTCTGATTGCTGATATCACAGACTCCAATGCACTTACACTGGAGTCTATGATGAATTTACTAGTTACCTATGGAGCCCTATTACAGGCAAGAGCTGCATAGGAAATACTATGCAGCAGCCTCCTGCCATTCACAAAGGCAGGGGCTGCTGCATACACGCGCCGGCTCCTCCGATCGCCACACAGGGGAGCTAGAGCAACACTGGAAGCACGCACTTCTGGTGTTTTAAGCGCTCGGATGCCGTGGTCAGGATATGATTTGTGCTACATTTTACTATTTTTGAAGGGAGTCTGTCACCTACATGACATGTTTTAAACTGATTATAAAGCTGTATGGGACACAAGAACATGACACTGATGTTACCTTTGTTTAGTTTGTGAGAGTCTCCAAAGCACCAAAAATCAAGTTTTAAAGATATGCAAATGAGCCATAGCAAGTGCCCAGGCTGCCCTGGCCTAATCGCGCAAGCACCAGTTAAGTAACCTCCAGATCTGGAGGTGATGCACGCAGGCGCCGGATTTCGGCTGCAGAAAAAGAATGATGTCACAAGCAACACCCCACAGGGCTCAGAAGGGAAGGAGCAGCATCTGGATTTTCTATCATGGAATTTGCTAAAATGGTTTTTATCACATTTTTTGGGAGGTGAGTTGGGCAACAATTTAAAATCCGGCAGTGTTTTTTTTTTATTTTATTTTTTTTATGAGTTTCACCATGTGGATTATATGATAAATTTATTCTGCAGGCTGAATATGGAAATATAAAATTTATATAATTTTTTTGTGTTTTACTAGTTTTGCATAATAAACTCCCTTTTTATGAAAAATCTGTAATATTTTGCTTTGCCATATACTAACATCCATAACAGTTTTATTTTTCTGCAAACATAGATGTCTGAGGGCTTGCTTTACCCATATATTTGTTTTAATTTTTCTAGCTATGGTCTTGTGCTTTTGTGGGAGGAGGAAACATTTTCATTGGGGTACATACAACTTTTTGATCGCTTGATATTATTCTTTTTTGGAAGTCAAGGTAACAAAAAATGGTATTTTGGCATAATTTCTATTTATTTCTTTTTTCACCTTAAGGGATAGATCACGTGATATTCAGACGCGGCTATAACAAATATGTAATATATTTTTATATTCTATTTTTAACAATTTTTGAATGACTTAATTGGGGAAAAGGGTCCTTTTTACATGTGAAAACTTAATTTTTAATAAAATTCTTTTTCATTTTTATTTTTTTATTTTACAATTTTTGTCCCCCATAATGTCATACAAGACCTCTGTGGGACATTTAACTTTTTTTTCTTAATTTTACATGGAACAGTTTTTCACTGTATTTTTTGTATAGCCCATTTATATATTTGTATAGGTTAATCATGTCCCCCCTTAGACGTTTCTTCTCAAGACTAAATAAATGTAATTCTTTTAATCTTTCTTCATAACTTAGACCCTCCATGCCCCTTATCAGTTTAGTCGCCCTCCTTTGTACATTTTCCACTTCCAAAGCATCCTTTCTATGGACTGGTGGCCAGAACTGAACTGCATATATCAGATGAGACAGCAGCAATGCTTTGTAAAGTGGTAATATTACATCCCTGCCCCATGAGTCCATGCCTCCTTTAATGCATGACAATATCCTGGTAGCCTTAGAAGTAGCTGATTGACATTTTATGCTGTTATTTAATCTATGAATTACAAGTACACCCATATCCTTCTCTACAAGTGACTCTCCCAGTATTACATCCCCTAGGACAGTGGTGGCAGAGGTGGCAATCAGAGCCCTCTTTGTGGGCACCCGTACCCTGGAAAAAGTCTATGGTGTACCAATATACCTTAGACTTTTCCTGCCATTCATCAGCGCAGGGCGCACTTTGAACAGCACAGGCAGCGCATTGAATGTAGGCAGGCTATTATAACTAAATGATAAAGTACACAGAATATATACTATATTAGTATTTACATAGGTTTAATTGCTGTGTAGGCACTTTGCGATAAATAAATGAGTTTTGGGTTGCAGTTTGGACACTTGGTCTCTAAAAGGTTCACTATCACTGCCCTGGGACAGAGATTGTTACTACCAAGATACATAACTTTACATTAATCCACATTGAACCTCATTTGCATCATTAAAAAATTACCAGATCCAAAAGAGCATTGCCCCTAGAGATGAGCTAATCTATTTGCCGCTTCGTAGATTCGTATCGAATCTTGGAAATTTTCTTCTCTGAAGCGAATCCGAATTTTGTCGGATTCGCTTCGTATTATTCGCAAACGTACGCAAAAATTTGGCTGCTAACTATACGTAAGATACATATGAAAAGTAAGTAAATTTACGCATTCTGCGTACGGCGGGAAAATGATGTTCCGCCCCCGCAAGAGCGGGAAAGTGTAGATACGCCCCCCTCAGAACTGGAAAAAAACAATAGTACGCTAAGCACTTGTACGCACTTTTGTACGCTCATGCGTACGTGTTCACATAAGTTGCGTACCTTTAACAAGTGTACGTTCGTTATTAGTGTGCAAATGTTCGCAAAACATCACATAATAACGCATAATTTGTACGCAGCTTCGTCGAATAGATTTGTTCGAATCTTGTGAAAACTTCGACGAATATTCGGCAAAGCAAGTTTTGGATGATTCGCTCATCTCTAATTGCCCCTAGTGTGATCTTCTACAAACTGGCCCGTAAAGTGGTCCTGCAGCAAGTTGAGGAATCTTCTCCCCTTTGCAGTTGAGGCAGAACCACAACCCCAGTCAATGTCTGGGAAGTTGAAATCTCCTATTATGACCTCTGTACCAGCCTGTGCAGCCCGCTCTATTTGGCTATACAGTTGAAGCTCTATCTCAGCGATGGCCAACCTGAGGCTCTCTAGCTGTGGCAAAACTGCAACTCACAGCATGCCCACACTGCCTACAGCTATCAGCCTAAAACAGGACATGGTGGGAGTTGTAGTTTTACAACAGATGGATATCAGCTGGTTGTCCATCCATGCTCCTCTGTGATGTTAGGCTGTCTATAGATTACACAAAGTATTATTTTTTCAGTGTTTATATCCTTTTGTACTTCTACCCATAAGGTTTCAACATCGTCACCATCCTCACTCACAATTGCCTCTCACACACTTGCCTTCATATCACTTCTCACATACAGCAGGCACGTGCCACTGCCTTTTCTATTGACCCTGTCTTTCCTAAAAAGTGTAAAACCCTGAATATTAACAGCCCAGTCGTGAAGAATCCAACCATGTCCCAGCCACACCAACTACATCTATGTGTTCCTCTAGTACCATAGCCTCCAGTGCCCCCATTTTGCTAGCTAGACTTCTGGCATTTGTGAAAATACATTTTAAATTACTATTGCCTGTAAAGTGAATATCTGGGATTTTTGAGTACCTTGGTTGATGTTTGTATGTAACAGGTCCATGTTACCAGCAGCTCTGTCTACCCCCTTATTAGTATGACCCCCCTCACCCCAGATCCCAGTTTAAAAGCTCCTCCAGCTGTCTAGACAGTTGACCCTGTCTGTCCGCCTAATAATAGAGTCCCCTAATAATAGAGACCTTTGCTGCACTCCTTTTCCCATCCTTCCTAAAGCAGCCATCCTCCTGATTTCTAGGAGAAACACCCTGCTGGCCCTGGGATTTCATCCCTAATATCAGCCAAACAGGCATATTTACTAGAGCATTTCAGCTCAGGACTAGCCTCCCTGGCACTTTCCCTCTACCCCTTCTTCCTACATTGACCCGATAGTCCTGATCTTGTCCTCACCCAGCCACCTCCATTTCACTGACCCCAGTCAGTGCTTGCACAGTGAGGTCTAAGCCTCTCTCCAGGTCTGCAATGCCCTTAAGTATTGCAAGCTGTCTATTTAGATCCAAGATCTGCGCTTCCAAATATGTAACATGCTTGCATCTAGTGCAAATGTATTCACCCTCAAATGGCTCTTCAAGGCATGCATACATTGCACAAGACACACACTTAGTAGCATTGTCCATGGAGCACATGTTTTTTTTTTATCAGATCATTTTTATTTGCATTTATCGTACCATACAAAAGTACAAACATGTACCTTCCCAGAAATACCCTCCCGCCAGACTAACTAACTAACCAACAATACTAACCTCCGCAGCTACTGACGTGACAATCTATACTCATCTGCAAGTGTTACTATTTCCCTGAATTATCCCAGCCATTCTTATAGTGTCTAACACCCATGACCTAGTCAAATCCTGTGATGCTAGTCCAGATTTTACAATCCAGTTCTCCCATTGTTTCTGGAATTTTTTGTATGCTCTCCTTTTCAGATAGATTCCTCTTTCCAACTGAACCAGTTTGTTCACAGCCCCTATCAATTCTTGTTTATTTGGACCCGTTGGCTGAATCCAGGAGATGCAGCAGTAGCCGCACGCGGATCAGAAGCGGCATGAGTGCTGGGGAGCAGGTTAAGTATAACCTATATGGGGGGGCCATTAGAGGGGTTGGCTAACCCCTTTTAATGTGGTCATTTCTTAAGGGTTTTGTGTATTTATTAAACCTCAGACCCTGTGCAGTTGTTAGTCAATTCTGTGTAAATCACAAAATTAGGCCTCAAATGCGCATTTTACTCTTTCCTTTCTGAGCCCTGCAGTGAACCCATACAGCACTTTACATCCACATATGGGGTGTTATCATATTTATTTATTCTCTGTTGTTACCAATTGTAAAAATGAAAAATTTGGGCCTTTTTTGTAAAAAAAAAATAAAATATTTTCATTTTAACATGCAAGGTTTTGTAAATTCTATGAAATGCTTGTTCGGCCAAGGTGCTCGCTACATCCCTCAAAAAAAATCCTTGAGCAAGTAATTTCCGAATTGGGGTCAGTTTTAGGAATACCTTAAAGTCTCTACAAATTCAGCATAGCATTTGAAAAATATTCCAGTGAAATTTGCGCTCCAAAAGCCATATCATGCTCAAAAAAGCAATTTATTAACGCATATGGGTTGTTGCCATATTGAGGAGAAAATGGGTAACAAATTGTGAGGTACTTCTTCTCCTGTTATCCTTTGTGGAAATGAAACTTTTGGGCCTAAATCAACAATTACGTACTTGTAAAATATGTAAATGTTTAATTTTTAAAGCCAAGTGTTTCTAAATACTATGAATTGCCTTTGGGGCCAAAGTGCTGACTACACCCCTTGAAAAATTTGTTGGGGGCTGTAGTTTCTAAAATGGGGTTACTTTTTTTGGGTTTCTACTGTAGTGGTGCATCAGGGGTCTTCACATGAAACATGGTGCCTGAAAATTATTCCAGTGAAATCTGCCCTCCAAAAGCCATATGGTGCTCCTTCTCTTATGAGTCCAGTTGTGTGCTTATACAGTGGTTTATGACCACATATCAAGTGTTGCCATATTCAGGAGAAAATCAGTAACAAATGTGTAGTGCTTTTTTTCCTGTTATCCCATGTGAAAATAAAAAATCTGGAGCTAAATAAACGTTTTAGTTGAAAAATGTATTTTTTCCTTTTTTACAGCCATGTGTTTCTGTATTCTATGAAACACCAGTGGGTTTCTATTATGTAAGCCCCTCAAAGTGATTTCATAACTAAATTGTCCTTTAAAAAGTGGGTTTTGGCAATTTTCTTGAAAATTTTAAAATAGCTTCTAAAATTCAAAGCCTTCTAACTTCCTACAAAAAAGTGACATTTACAAAATTATGTCAACAGTACACATATGGGGAATGTTAAAGGGGTTGTCCGAGTTAAGAAAAAAAAATATAGAACTGTAAATCTGATGGACAGCAATATATAACTAAGTTAACCCCTTAGTGACTGATGACGTACTATGTACGTCATGATGTGTTGTGAGTTGTGAGTTGAGTGCATAGTACGTCATGAAATGAAAGTGTCACCGCAAGTATACTTGCGGTGACACCGGCATCTGAACGGGTGTCACGGACAGCGGAGCTGTCCGGGCACCCGTCCATGGACCAATCACAGTGGTCCTTGCCTCGCAATCGCTGTGATTGGTCAATCAGAACTGAATGACCAATCACAGCGCCGGCGGGTAGTTTAGCCCAGCGCAGCTCTGATCTCCTCATTCTGACAGTTGACATATGAGGAGATCGGAGCTGCGTCCTGTCAGAGCGCGTCTGTGAAAAATAAAAACCCCAAAAAGTGCCCCCCAAGTACCCCCATAATGTTCCAGTTACCCCAGACTCACCCCAGCCTCCTCACCCTCCCCATCCTCCAGCGACATCTGACTTTTTGATGCCCCCACAGAGTACCCCCAAGTGCCCCACCAAGTGAAAATAAGTGCCCCCACAGTGCCCCAGACTCACCCCATCCTCCAGTGTGTTGTCATTAGGAGCTGTGCTGCCCTGGTCTTGTGTCTGCCCCAAGCACATCCTCCAACTACCTTTCCTTTAGTGGTGTAGGGTTAGGGTTAGACGTTAGGGTTAGGAGTTAGGGTTAGGAGTGAGGGTTAGGGTTAGGAGTTAGGGTTAGGAGTTAGGGTTAGGAGTTAGGCATTTGTATAAAAAAAAAATTAGTAAAAAAATAAAAATATAAAAATTACTGGCGATTAGGTAGCCTTAGTTAGTTCGCCAGAGTACCGGCAGTTAGGTAGAAGTAGTTTAGAGTTAAGCGTTTCAAAAAAAAAAGAAAAAAAAAAAAAGAAAAGGAAAAAAAGTTTGCACCATATAAAATGGCTGAGCGTATGTATACGGTAGAGGAGGCATACACATTTATCTGTTCTGATACAGAAAGTGCAAGCGAGACCGAACATTTTTAAATTTCGTCATCATCCGCTAACACTAGTGATGACGAGCCGCAGCAAAGTCGCAGACTCTTTGCCTGCCACTAGCACTACTCACCCCAAATGGATGCCCACAGAGTCATATGCTCCGTCTGTTCCAGAATTTAATTCTGTCACAGGCATCCATTTTGATAGTATGGGGTTTAGGGAGGTGGAATTTTTAAAATCTTCTTATCAGAAGAACTGATAAATTTGATGGTCGAGCAGACCAATTTATACGCTGCTCAATTCATCACTAGTCACCCCACCTCATATTATGCTAAGACTGGCATATGGTGCCCTGTTGTTGGGGCGGTGTGTTGATGTGTTGTACGATACCCCCATGTACAGGGCAGTAATGACAAGACAGCGATTCGAGACAATACTGCGATTTCTGCACTTCGCTGACAACACACAGTGCCCCCCACGTGATGACCCCAGCCACGACAGGCTTTATAAAATTAGGCCCCTTATAAATTATTTAAGTCAAAAATTTAAAGAGGCCTACACCCCAGAAAAAAATGTTGCCGTGGACGAGTCACTTGTCCTTTTTAAAGGCAGGCTGCAATTTCGCCAATATTTGCCAAGAAAGAGAGCACGATTTGGCCTAAAAATGTATAAGCTCTGTGAGAGCGAATCTGGATACACCTACAAATTTAGGGTTTATGAGGGCAAAGATACCCATTTTACCCCTCCTGAATGCCCCCCTTCCCTAAATATGGCAGGTAAAATTGTGTGGGATCTCCTGCACCCTCTTTTAGATAAGGGGTACCATTTGTACGTCGATAATTATTATACAAGCGTACCCCTTTTCAGGTGCCTTTCAGTAAGAAAGACAGTGGCATGTGGCACCATACGCCGCTATCAAAGAGGCCTGCCCAAGACTTTAGTAAATCAAAAACTGAAGCCTGGGGAAATAAAGGGCCTTTGCAATAGGGACATGTTACTTATAAAATATTGGGACAAAAAAGATGTCCTCATAATGGCATCTATACATGCAGACAGCAGCAGCCCTGTTCCTGTACACGGCACCGATACCACCGTCCGTAAACCTTTGTGCATACAGGATTATAATAAATATATGGGTTGAGTGGACCTTGCAGACCAAATGCTGCAGCCCTGTAGCGCGGTCAGGAAATCCCGCGTTTGGTATAAGAAGCTTGCATCCCACCTTATGCAAGTAGCCCTGTATAATTCCTTTGTTATGTTCCAAAAAGCAGGGAACCAAGGAACATATCTTGAATTTCAAGAAAAAATCATAAAAAATTTAATATTTGGACAGCAGGGCCAGGAAAGCAGTGGCATAGCGTCATCCAGTCATGCCAGCAGAATTGTCCCAGGGCAACATTTCCCATGAGAGGTGCCCCCTACTGCAAAGAGAAGCAGAGCCCAGAAGAGGGATACGGCGGGACACCGTATATCAATGGGACACCTGTCCAGATAAGCCTGGACTTTGCATTAGGCAGTGTTTCCACATTTACCACACTTCTCAAGATTATTAATTTAATCAGTTTAATTTTTTTTTACTTCTTTTGTGCACTTTTGGCCTTTTTTAATTCATTATGCAATCCACTGTTTTTTTTAACACTCCACATTTCATTATATTATTAGCCAATTATAATTTGGAAAATTAGACAAACTCCAAAAGGTAAAAATAAATTCTTATTATACCCCTAGATGAATACTGAAAACAAAAAACAAAGACAAAAAAATTTCACTACACCCCTAGATGAATACTTTAGGGAGTGTAGTTTCCAAAATGAGGTCAATTTTTTGGGGTTTCCACTGTAGGGGGTCCCCAGGGTATCTTCAAATGCAACACAGCGCCTGAAAATTATTCCAGTGAAATCTGCCGTCCAAAATCCATATTGTGCTCAATCTGTTCTAAGCTCTGCCGTTCACCCACACAGTAATCAATAACCACATATGGGGTGTTGCCATATTCAGGAGAAAATGGGTAACATACTTAGTGGTGACTTTCTCCTGTTACCCCTTGTGACAATGAAAAACTTGGGTCTAAAGTAACATTTTTCAGTAAAATATGTAATTTTTTTTTTACAACCAAGGGTTTCTAAATTCTATGAAAAGCATATTGGGCCAAAGTGCTCACTAAACCCCTAGATGAATACTTTAGGGGATGTAGTTTCCAAAATGGGATCACTTTTTGGGGGTTTCCACTGTGTGGGGGTCCTCAGGGTATCTTCAAATGCAACACAGCGACTGAAAATTATTCCAGTGAAATCTGCCCTCCAAAAGCCATATGGTGCTTCTTCTCTTATGAGTCCCGTTGTGTGCCTATACAGCATTTTATGACCACATACAGTGTTACTGTAAACTGCAGAATCAGGGTAATAGATATTGAGTTTACTTTGGCTGTTATAGGAAAAAAGTTATTGAAATAGAAAAACTGCAAAAAATGTGAAATTTTGAAATTTCTTCTCCATTTTTTTTTAATTCTTGTGGAGCACCTAATGGGTTAACAAAGTTTGTAAAATCAGTTTTGAATAACTTGAGGGGTGTAGTTTATACAATGGAGTAATTTTTCGGTGGTATCTAGTATGTAAGGCCCATAAAGTGACTTCATAACTGAACTGGTCCTTAAAAAAGTGGGTTTTAGAAATTTTCTTAAAAAATGTAAAAATTGCTTCTAAAATTCTAAGTCTTCTAATGTCCTAAAAAAGTAAAATGACATTTTCAAAATAATGCCAACATAATGTAGACATATGGGAAATGTAAAGTAATAACTATTTTGTCAGATATCACTATCTGCCTTGAAAGCAGAGAAATTCAAATTTGGAAATTTACAAATTTTTCCAAATTTTCTTTTAATTTGGGATTTTTTTTTATAAATAAAGGTGAAACATATTGACTCAAATTTACCACTAACATAGTAAGTTACATAGAAGTACTATGTATCACAAGAAAACAATCTCAGAATGGCTTGGATAAGTAAAAGCATTCCAAAGTTATTACCACATAAAGTGATACATGTCAGATTAGCAAAAATCAGTCTGGTCACGAAGGTGCAAAATGGCCCAGTCATTAAGGGGTTAAGCACGTTTTAGACAAAAAAAAAATCTATATTTCTTCATTTCCCTGGTTCTCTTCTTTCTACATGCACTAATAACAATCTCTAGCCCCCCCCCCCCCCACACACACACACACAGTGCGCGGCAAAGGGAGTGAATAAGTCTGCCCTGAGGGAAATATCTGTCTGCTAGGATACTCAGCAGCATGCTGTATGTGTAGAACTACAAGTCCCAGCTGTACAATGACATTACTGATGAACAAAGAAACTTCCCCCTACTTTTCTTCTGCAATACTCTCCATTGTCAGGATCTGCCCTCCTTATCCTGTAGACACAGAGCTATGTCTCTTCATTGCCTGTAGCTACTGTTGTAAAGCCTTGAGCCCTGTGTGTGTTCTGGCTGAAGTGGTTAATGTTTTATCTGAAAGAATCCAGGGAGAGGCAGAGCAGGGGGCGTGGCCAGCACAGTGACGTCTCGTGTACAGGCTCTTATCTGCTGGTGCACGAATATGAGATGAGCAGGCAGAAAAGCTGACATCACAGGTCATGTGACCCTGAGTAAAATCTGAGAAACCAGCAGCTTTAAAAGCACAAAGTGCTGGAAAAGCTGTTGTATTTGATTAGTTAGAAGCATACAAATGAAGAAAAAAATAACTCAGATATCGTTGTCTTAAAAGCAGAGAAACATATTGGGGGAGATTTATCAAATTGGTGTAAAGTAGAACTGGCTTAGTTGCCCATAGCAACCAATCAGATTCCATCTTTCATTTTTGACAGCTCCTTTGGAAAATGAAAGGAGGAATCTGATTAGTTGCGGTGGGCAACTGAGCTAGTTCTACTTTACACCAGCTTGATAAACACCAGCTTGATAAATGTCCCTCGTTGTCTTAAATTTACCACTGTCATGAAGTACATTGTGTCACAAGAATACATCTCAGAATGGCATGAATACGTAAAAGTGCTCCAAAGTTATGACCACGTATCAAAGTTCCATGGCCTGGCCCTTAAGGTAAAAAATGGCAGGGTCCTGAAGGGGATAAATACATCAAATACAATCATGGCAGGGAGCATGTGTTTTTCCAAGGTCCAGTAGTGGCACCTCATCAGAAACAAGTAACGTGTACTCAGGGCCTTCAAAGAGGCCACCAGATTTGTCAGTAGGGATGACTGCAGCATAAGCTATGTCATCCACCTGAAATTTATCATATAGTGGATGCTAATGCTGATGCAACAAGGGACAACAGAAGAACGGCTTATGCTTTTTGCTAGCCATCCTATAGCTGTCCCACACTGAGAAAGTCCAATGGAGTAGGAGGATAAGGAGATACCACTGGAGGAGGAGTTAATGGTGGAGGAAGAGTAGGAGGCTGATGATGATAATGACGACAACACCAGCTACTATGACCAATCATCTCAGTGGCGGTTGAAGCCAGAAGGAACTTGCTCCTAGGGGACACTGGCGAGAATGGCAAGCTGTATGCTTTCTTGCTTGTGTAATGACAGGCATATCATTCCCATTAAGCAATCTCATTACTACTGGATAGCCATGCTTTCAGCGAGCAGATGCCTGCGTGTCTGTGTAGGAGACCCCTTTCTGCCCTGCAGTGCCACTCACCTTCTGCCGTTTACACTACCACAATTTGCCTCTCCAGGCTAATGTAAATCAGCAACACCCAGGTTCAGTCGTACCTGAACTGTGGCCTTTTTCCTGCACATACAATGTTCCCTGACCCATGTACTTCTGGGCAGGGTTATTGGAACAGAGTCTGCTCTCTCTGTCTTGTCCAGCCTCCAGTGTAATTTTAGCAAGGGTGTTTAGTGTGGCAGGGGGCATTGTGACATCGAAATGAACAAAGTTCTCCAATGTAAAAAGCATCACTTATATCAGAAAGAATGAAGCACTGATCTATGAGGATTTTCATTCTCCTCTGGCTGAGGTCGATGAATAGATCTGCCATTGTTAATGGTGCTGTACTGGTGGTACTGTATGACTGCTGTTGCTGCCTCCACCACTGCAACTGCTACTCCCTGCTGCTAATCCCCTACTGCCGCTACCATTACTGTTACACAGCTGCCACTACTACTAATACTACTCCTATATAGTCACACACATCTACTGCCTTGTCTGTTCCATGCTGTGCTGCTACTGCTGTCTCTACCGTACTATTGCATTCGCATGCTACTATTACCCTACCCTTTCCACATCCACATTGACTTCTGCTGCTCTGAATTAAAAAAGGGAGGTTGGAGAAAGAGCAAAATTTAAAAATGAGATACAGTACCGAAAAAATCTAAAAGAAAATCTGAGTCCTGGGAGCCCTCAGAGTGTCATATACAGTACCAATTTTCAGGCCAATTTCAGGCCAATTTTGATTCACAATGAAGCGATTCAGGTATGAATCAATTTAAAAAAAAAATCAATGAATCAGTCACAAAACAAATCTCAAGAAGTTTGCTTATCTCTAATAAAAAATTGTTGGTAAATGTAAAGTGCAGTAATAGTATTGATATTTAAAGTATAAATGTTAATGGAATTGTAGTGCCCTGGAGCAGGGGTACTTTGAAAAGTCTGGACATTTGCTTATTTCCCCTATGCAAAGTCATCAACTCCTTACTTCATTTCATTTTTAAGGGTTAACTTGCATTGACTTATACTGTTTAATACTGTGTAACTGCAGACTTATTTACCACTAAAATCAGAGAGACTGACCTTTTGAATGGTTTAGCTCTGTTATTATATCTTAAAACATGTTTTTGTCTGGAAAAACTGCTCTGCCATTGAGTATCACTGAAGCTCAAATGCAAGTGTATGAGAAATGGGATACTCTGCCTCAGACCCTGGATCACCAGCCTTTGGTCAGGGTACTAGCCTTCTGATAGAAAGAGAGACAGCTAGCTCAGGCCTTTCCTCAGCATCAAAAACTTTTTCTACCAGGGTGGAGACTGGAGAAGCCAGCCCTATGCCTCACCTGTATTGTTTTGTACCTGAATTCCTCCAGTAAAGAAGCACACTGGTTTACTGAAGACCCTGACTCTCTGGACTTATTTCCCATTGGCTTGCACCACGCCTAAACATTCCCTACCGGAGGGCAACAGTATGTGGTGACACCTTGACTGTGTCCGGTGGACCCAGCATAGCGTTGGGACCATCTTAAACCCACTTGGACTGTCCTGACCCTGCCTAAAAGCGGAGTAATCGCTCCGAAAGGGGCGGCCCCACTTATCGGTGGCTGTACCTTATGTAATAAAATTCCCTACCTCTTGTAGATATCCCATCTAATGGTATGCCTGGGTTAGCAGGTTCGGTTAAACGTCTCTGGTATGCCTGGATTTGTAGATTGAGTTCGTCGTCTCAACGCGTTTCCCCTTTAAAGATAAAGTAGGTTCATCAGGAGACAATCATATTTAGGCACAATCGCCGTATTTGATAAGGCCAGTAAAGGTCAAAGCACTGCCTACTCATGTGAAGATGTTGCAGTGCTATTTAAGGAATCCCTCAGACGCGCCAAAAAAACGGGCGTGCAGTTTACTCTACTGCGCATGCGCCCGTTACGTTGCGCCCCGTCAGGTTTACCCTTAGTTCGGGGATACAACAATGACAGAAGTGCGCAGGCGCCCGTGGTGACGTCGCGCTCCATCAGATACTGCATCTCTAAAGGTGCGCAGGCGCCCGTGGTTCCCTTAGTCCTGCCAGCACCAGATAGAGCCTATATTTCATACTGCGCATGTCTCACCAACTCCATGGTTTACAAAGAATGCCATGGTAACGCGGCTTTTCAGTAGTACTCACTATAAGAATTACTACCATTAAAGGGTCGTTTATTCTATGAATAGGAAAGTATGAATCAACCCATTCAAGAGATAATCAGTTATCTCATGAGGGAAAATAACAATAAAAATATATACTGGCTTTGTGATGGTAGATTCCTAGTTTGTGTTTGGTGGGGGTGGTGCATCAATCAATACTTAGGGATCATGATTGATGTAAAGATGTTAATCCACCAAATCCCACGAAGATATACATGATCGTTAAGACCTATCTCGGTCCGATATCGTTTGCTTGTATGTCAGTCTGATCACTATCAGTAATGTATAATTTCAGAAAAGAAACCTATAGCTGAGGTATTAAGGTAGATATATTCTTTAATTTAACAGGAGTTTCTATTTTAGATGAAACTTGTGAAGGTAAGTAGTTCGTTCAAACCATCCGGATTTACTGTTTTAAGTCTAAACATCCATTCTGTCTCCTTTCTAAGTATCCTATTATCAAGGTCTCCACCCCTGGGGGTTGATCTTATTATTTCAACTACACAGAATGTAAGGGATCTGGGGTTTCCTGCATGTTTCTCATATACATGTGTTGCTATTGGGGTATCTCTTTTATGTTTTATATCCCCCAGATGTTCCCCTATTCGTCTCCTCAATTCCCTTTTTGTTTTTCCCACGTATTGCAGAGGGCAGGTGCATGTACATAGATATACCAGGCCCGTGCTTTTACAGTTGGCATAGTCACGGATCTGGTACCTCTTCCCTGTCTTAGTACTCTGAAAGTATTTCACTCTCTCGATATATGGGCTCGCAATACAGCCACCGCACCTAAACATGCCCAAAGGTTTTCTCTCAAGCCATATGAATTTCTTAGGCGGTGGTTGATAATGGCTATGGACAAATCTGTCCCTTAGGGACCTTCCACGTCTATATGTGATGGCTGGATGTTCTGGGATTATTTGATCAATATCTGGGCCATTTTTGAAATGTCCCAATATTTTGTTAATATTTTATGTATTTCCCAGTTTTGATTATCAAAGGTGACTATGATCCTTGTGGTACTTTATGTCCTCTTTTCTGCATTTGGGCGGGGATTCAGTAAGCTCGTCCTCTCTTTTTCTTTTGCATAATTATAAGCCTTACTTAGGACTAGAGATGAGCGAGTAGTGTTCGATCGAGCTGGTATTCGATCGAATACTACGCTATTCGGCGTACTCGATTTCATTCGAGTATAACGGCGATGGCGCACTTAGAATTCGTTTCCCCTCCCACCTTCCCTGGCGCTCTTTTTCCACCAATCACCATGCAGGGGGGGGTATGACAGGCCAGCTGAGCACGCTGGCAGCGCGAAAACGGCGTTTACATGCATTGGCTGGAAAAGCCATGTGACCTCGAATCATAAAAACTCAGCTCTTCCTGCTCGTTCGCATATGCTGCGTGAATTTAGTCAGGGACAGAGGCTGGAGAAGGGAGAGACAGGTTTTAGTTGTTGGACAGGCAGGAGCGTGATTAAAAGCCCTTATCAGGGCTACTATAGTGCAGTACAGTGATAGCTTTACTACAATATACACTTTACAGAGAACGGCTGCTGTACTGTATTCAGGGATAGCTGCTGGAGTAGGGACAGAGAGAGGCATTAGTGGTGTATTAGGTGCTCTGCTACATACCAAACTATATTTGGCACTACTGTTCTGCGTTCTTTTTGGCTGCAAAACCCTGTTATATACCTAGTGTGTATATGCACCATCTGATCTTCTGTCACTATACGGCTGTGTACTTTTTTTTTTTTTTTAAATACAGTTTATTTGGCTCTAGTGTTCTGGGTACTGTGTGCCGGCAATACCCTTTTTGTATACCAGGTGTAAATACCCACCGTCTGAACAGTTAGTACATGGCTGTGTACCTAGAAATATAAAATATATAGGCCTTTTCATTGGCAACTGTACTGTGCGTACTCTTGCAAAATAATTTTATATACCTGGTGTTAATACACACCGTCTGAACTGTTAGTACACGGCTGTGTACCTTGAAATATAAAATATATAGGCCTTTTCATTGGCAACTGTACTGTGCGTTCTCTTGCAAAATAATTTTATATACCTGGTGTTAATACACACCGTCTGATCTGTTAGTACACGGCTGTGTACCTTGAAATATAAAATATATAGGCCTTTTCATTGGCAACTGTACTGTGCGTTCTCTTGCAAAATAATTTTATATACCTGGTGTTAATACACACCGTCTGAACAGTTAGTACACGGCTTTGTACCTCGAAATATAAAATATATAGGCCTTTTCATTGGCAACTGTACTGTGCGTTCTCTTGCAAAATAATTTTACATACCTGGTGTTAATACACACCGTCTGAACAGTTAGTACACGGCTGTGTACCTCGAAATATAAAATATATAGGCCTTTTCATTGGCAACTGTACTGTGCGTTCTCTTGCAAAATAATTTTACATACCTGGTGTTAATACACACCGTCTGAACAGTTAGTACACGGCTGTGTACCTTGAAATATAAAATATATAGGCCTTTTCATTGGCAACTGTACTGTGCGTTCTGTTGCAAAATAATTTTACATACCTGGTGTTAATACACACCGTCTGAACAGTTAGTACACGGCTGTGTACCTTGAAATATAAAATATATAGGCCTTTTCATTGGCAACTGTACTGTGCGTTCTCTTGCAAAATAATTTCACATACCTGGTGTTAATACACACCGTCTGAACAGTTAGTACACGGCTGTCTACCTCGAAATATAAAATATGTAGGCCTTTTCATTGGTAACTGTACTGTGCGTTCTCTTGCAAAATAATTTCACATACCTGGTGTTAATACACACCGTCTGAACAGTTAGTACACGGCTGTGTACCTTGAAATATAAAATATGTAGGCCTTTTCATTGGCAACTGTACTGTGCGTTCTCTTGCAAAATAATTTCACATACCTGGTGTTAATACACACCGTCTGAACAGTTAGTACACGGATGTCTACCTCGAAATATAAAATATATAGGCCTTTTCATTGGCAACTGTACTGTGCGTTCTCTTGCAAAATAATTTTACATACCTGGTGTTAATACACACCGTCTGAACAGTTAGTACACGGCTGTGTACCTCGAAATATAAAATATATAGGCCTTTTCATTGGCAACTGTACTGTGCGTTCTCTTGCAAAATAATTTCACATACCTGGTGTTAATACACACCGTCTGAACAGTTAGTACACGGCTGTGTACCTCGAAATATAAAATATATAGGCCTTTTCATTGGCAACTGTACTGTGCGTTCTCTTGCAAAATAATTTTACATACCTGGTGTTAATACACACCGTCTGAACAGTTAGTACACGGCTGTGTACCTCGAAATATAAAATATATAGGCCTTTTCATTGGCAACTGTACTGTGCGTTCTCTTGCAAAATAATTTTATATACCTGGTGTTAATACACACCGTTTGAACAGTTAGTACACGGCTGTGTACCTTGAAATATAAAATATATAGGCCTTTTCATTGGCAACTGTACTGTGCGTTCTCTTGCAAAATAATGTTACATACCTGGTGTTAATACACACCGTCTGAACAGTTAGTACACGGCTGTGTACCTCGAAATATAAAATATATAGGCCTTTTCATTGGCAACTGTACTGTGCGTTCTCTTGCAAAATAATTTTATATACCTGGTGTTAATACACACCGTCTGAACAGTTAGTACACGGCTGTGTACCTCGAAATATAAAATATATAGGCCTTTTCATTGGCAACTGTACTGTGCGTTCTCTTGCAAAATAATTTTACATACCTGGTGTTAATACACACCGTCTGAACAGTTAGTACATGGCTGTGTACCTCGAAATATAAAATATATAGGCCTTTTCATTGGCAACTGTACTGTGCGTTCTCTTGCAAAATAATTTTATATACCTGGTGTTAATACACACCGTCTGATCTGTTAGTACACGGCTGTGAAGGCAAAATATTGTAACCAAAAAAAAATAAAATGCGGAGGGGGGCTAGCGGAATAGGATGTGGACGAGGACGGGGGCGCGGAAATGCTGTTGGGGGCCTTGTTGAAGCCAGTGGGGATACAATGCGTGCTGGTGAGGGTCAGCCAGGATCCCTCTCATCCAGAATCCCTGCCTTTATGGGACAGTTAAGCAGGGGGCGGGTTACACCGCTGTTGAGGCCTGAGTAGGTTGAACAGGTGTGGAATGGATAGCCGATAGCGCTTCCACACAGTTGTCCACCAGCCAGTCATCCACACAGTCTCACTCTGACCCTCCTTCCTCCACACCTGGCCAACAGAGTCATCCCACCATTGACCCCTGCCAGGAGCTTTTTTCGGGTCCTTTTTCAGATGTGCCGGAAGAATCCCAGGAGCTAGCAGAGGAATTTGTTTGTAGTGATGCCCAAACACTTGAGTTTTCGCCATCTCCTGCTGATGTGGACCCTGAACCAGCATCTGTTATCATGAGCGATGATGATGATGAGACGCAGTTGCCATCAAGGGAGGCTGTTGGAATGTCCAGTGGGCAGGAGGAGGAGCAGAGTGAGGAAGAGGAGGTGGTGGAAGACGAAATGACCGACCCCACTTGGCCAGGGGTGATGTCCAGCGGGGAAAGCAGTGGAGAGTTGGTGGTCTGCGCAGCACCGAAAAAGGCAGCAAGAGGCAGAGGGATGTCCGGAGGCAGAGGGATGTCCAGAGGCAGAGGGATGTCCACAGGCAGAGGGATGTCCACAGGCAGAGGGATGTCCACAGGCAGAGGACAGTCCAGACAGAGAAGTGAGGCCACAGCCAGCAGGGCCGAAGCTGTTCCCGGCAGCGGGCAGTCACGCGAAGCTCCCCCATCGAGGCCTCGTACTTCTGTGGTGTGGAGATTTTTTAATGTTTGTGCGGATGACAAACTGAGCGCGGTTTGCACACTCTGCCACTTAAAACTGAGTAGGGGCTCTGAGAAGAGCAATCTGACCACCTCAGGCCTGCGGCGTCACTTGGAAGTCAAGCACTGGGCTGAGTGGGAGAGAGCAAACGCAATACAACCTGCGCCCGGTCTTGCTGCCACTGCCTCTTCCCCTTTGTTGTGTGCTGCCACTGCGGTCCAGACCTCCAGCCAGGACACCTCCCCATCTGCCTTTGCCTCGGCTACTTTGGGGCCTTCTCCTTCAGCCTCCCCTTCCCCCGCCTCTTTGCCTGCACCTTCACACTCCTCGTCCCAACAACTGTCAATCTCGCAGGCGTTCGACCGCAGGCGGAAGTACGCCTTGAGTCACCCCCAAGCCCAAGCCTTAACCCTTTCACAACCGGAGGTTTTTTCGGTATTGCGTTTTCGTTTTTTGCTCCTTGCCTTCATACAGCCATAACTTTTTTATTTTTCTGCTCACATAGTTGTATGAGGGCTTGTTTTTTGCGGGACAAGTTGTACTTTCAAATGCCTCCATTTATTATTGGATATGGTGTAGTGGGAAGCGGGAAAAAAATTCCAAATGGGGTGAAATTGCAAAAAAACCACTATTCCGCTACAGTTTTCCGGGTTTTTTTATTTACGGCGTTCGCTGTTCATTAAAACTGACCAGTTAGTTTCATTCTACAGGTCAGTACGAATCCAGCGGTACCTAATATGTTTAGTTTTTCTTGTGTTTTGATAGTGATAAAAAAATGATAATGTTGGTTGTTTTTTTTTTGGTCGTCATCTCTTGACCCTGATAACTTTTTGGCATTTATGTGTACGGAGCTGTATATGGGGGCTCATTTTTTGCGGGGCGATCTGAAGTTTTTTTTGATACCATTCTGGGGTGTGTCTGACTTTTTGATCGCTTTTTATTTAATTTTTTTTAGAAAAAAAAGTGACAAAAAACGTCAAATCACCATTTGGACGCTTTTTTCCGCCACACAATTCGCCGTATTGGAATTTTTTTTTTTTAGTTTAAAAGTACGGGCCTTTTCGGTCACGGTGATACCCATGATGTCTATATTTATTGTTATTTAGGTATTTTTTTTTAATTATACGGAAAGGGGGGTGATTTAAACTTTTATATTTTTTTTATTTTTTATATATTTTTTAACATTTTTTTAAATTTTTTTAAATTATTTGAAAGCTCAAATATAAGCTAATATATTGTACTTTTAATTTTTTCACTATGAGCAATCTCTGATTTTTAATCTTGAATTAAAACTCAAGATTGCTCATTTCTTATCCTGGCCTGCCATCTAGTGGGTAGAATAAGAATTGCACTTTGAAAGCTGTAATCCTCACCAGCGAGGATTACAGCTTTCATAACGTGTACAGACGGCCCGATTGGCCAATCGGGTCATCTGTACATCACCCGGAAGCAAACTGCTTCCGGGTATAGACGCCACCGGAAGCCATCAGAGGGGCCCAGAAGAAAAGAGAGGCCCATCGGAAGACGCCGCCGATGGCGGTAAGTAGCCGCAAGTCTCTGCTGTTAGAAACAGCAGAGACTTGCCGGCCATGACGCCCGCCGCACCCGCGAGCGGGCGTCATGTCCCCGCACCGCCCGAGCGCCGTACATGTACGGCGCCGGTCGGGAAGGGGTTAAACTGCCACATCTCCAAACTGCTGGCCCTGGAGATGTTGCCGTTTAGGCTTGTGGAGACGCAGGCCTTCCGCGACCTGATGGCGGCTGCCGCACCTCGCTATTCCGTCCCCAGCCGCCACTACTTTTCCCGGAGTGCCGTCCCCGCCCTGCACCAGCACGTGTCGCGTAACATCAGGCGGGCCCTGAGGTACGCAGTTAGCGCAAAGGTCCACTTGACCACCGACTCGTGGACAAGCGCTTGCGGCCAGGGACGATACATCTCTTTGACGGCACACTGGGTGAATGTTGTGGAAGCGGGGACGGGGTCGCAAACAGAGACGGCCTACCTACCACCCCCGCCCAAGATTGCCAGCAGGGGTTCTGATAAACCCCCCTCCTCTTCCTCCTCCTCCTCCTCCTCTGCCTTAACATCGCCCTCAGCCGCTAGCTGGAAGCGTTGCAGCACTGGCGCGGGGAGACGTCAGCAGGCGGTGCTTAAGCTCATCAGCTTGGGCGACAGGAAGCACAGCGCCCCAGAGGTGAGGGACGCCATATTGCAGCAGACGGAGATGTGGCTGTCGCCGCTGCAGCTAGGACCAGGCATGGTCGTGTGCGATAACGGCCGTAACCTGGTGGCGGCTCTGGAGCTTGCCGAACTCAATCACGTACCATGCCTGGCCCACGTTTTTAATCTGGTAGTCCAAAAATTTCTAAAGACTTACCCCAACCTGGCAGAGCTACTGGTGAAAGTGCGGCGCTTGTGCGCTCACTTTCGGAAGTCAACTGTAGCTGCTGCTAGCTTAAAAAAACTCCAGCAACGCCTCCATTTGCCTGAACATCGGCTGTTGTGCGACCTGCCGACTCGCTGGAATTCCACCTATTCCATGTTGGCCAGGTTGTGTGAGCAGCAGAGAGCATTGATGGAGTACCAGATTATGAATCCACGCGTGCCTCCAACTCAGCTCCCTCAGTTTGCCAACCACGAGTGGCCATGGATGGCAGACATATGCGATGTACTGCGTATCTTTGAGGAGTCCACCAAGAAGGTCAGCAGCGAGGACGCTATAGTGAGCGTAACCATCCCGCTCCTATGCGTCCTTAAAGAATTGCTCATCGCAATAAGGGAGAACGCATTGCACGCAGAGGAGACGGGGGTAGGAGGAGACGCAACAGAGCTACACAGTCAGACCACACTTTTGTCTGCCTCACGGTGGCAGTTGCAGGAGGAGGAGGATGAGGAGGAGGACGACGTGGAGGTGGCTGTGGAAGAGGAGGCGGATGCTGGCGGCGAGGGTAGCAGTCAGGCTGTGTGCGTCCCATTGGTTCAGCGCGGATGGGGCGGAGAGGAGGCAGAAGAGGAAGAGGAGGAAATGGCAAGTGATCCTTCTGGTGGGGTCAGTGACGTCATGCCTATTCAGAGTCTGGCACACATGGCTGACTTCATGCTGGGCTGCTTTTCCCGGGACACACGTGTTGTCCGGATAGTGGAGAACAAACTGTACTGGGTCTTCGCAATCCTGGACCCCCGGTATAAAGATAACGTCTCCTCTTTTATTCCGGTAGAGGAGAGGACGAATCGATTGCTGGAATACCAGAGGGAACTCGTGCAGAACATGATGGAGATTTTCCCACCCACCATCGCTGGCGGCAGAGAGGAGAGGGTCTCCCAGAGTCCCTCAACATCGATCAGGCCCACAGCCACCAGGGGAACACTCTCCAAGGTGTGGGACACGTTCATGGCACCCCCTCGTGCAACTTCCATCACTGCGGGGCCCGCTATCAGCAGGAGGGACAAGTATCGGCGGATGTTGCGGGAGTACCTGGCAGACCGTACCCCTGTCCTCCCCGATCCCTCGGCGTCCTACACTTACTGGGTCTCCAAGTTGGACACGTGGCTGGAACTGTCCCTGTACGTCTTGGAGGTGCTTGCCTGCCCTGCCGCCAGCGTGCTATCAGAAAGGGTGTTCAGCGCAGCCGGGGGCATTATAACCGATAAGAGGTCTCAAGAGGTCTCACCTCTTGGGCCTCCACATAATTTTATCGAGGTCTCATCTCTTGGGCCTCCACAAAATTTTTAAGAGGTCTCACCTCTTGGGCCTCCACATAATTTTATCGAGGTCTCACCTCTTGGGCCTCCACATAATTTTATCGAGGTCTCACCTCTTGGGCCTCCACATAATTTTATCGAGGTCTCACCTCTTGGGCCTCCACATAATTTTTAAGAGGTCTCACCTCTTGGGCCTCCACATAATTTTTAAGAGGTCTCACCTCTTGGGCCTCCACATAATTTTATCGAGGTCTCACCTCTTGGGCCTCCACAAAATTTTTAAGAGGTCTCACCTCTTGGGCCTCCACATAATTTTTAAGAGGTCTCACCTCTTGGGCCTCCACATAATTTTATCGCGGTCTCACCTCTTGGGCCTCCACATAATTTTTAAGAGGTCTCACCTCTTGGGCCTCCACATAATTTTTAAGAGGTCTCACCTCTTGCGCTTCCACATAATTTTATCGAGGACTCACCTCTTGGGCCTCCACATAATTTTTAAGAGGTCTCACCTCTTGGGCCTCCACATAATTTTATCGAGGTCTCACCTCTTGGGCCTCCACAAAATGTTTAAGAGGTCTCACCTCTTGGGCCTCCACATAATTTTTAAGAGGTCTCACCTCTTTGGCCTCCACATAATTTTTAAGAGGTCTCACCTCTTGGGCCTCCACATAATTTTTAAGAGGTCTCACCTCTTGGGCCTCCACATAATTTTTAAGAGGTCTCACCTCTTGGGCCTCCACATAATTTTTAAGAGGTCTCACCTCTTGGGCCTCCACATAATTTTTAAGAGGTCTCACCTCTTGGGCCTCCACATAATTTTTAAGAGGTCTCACCTCTTGGGCCTCCACAAAATTTTTAAGAGGTCTCACCTCTTGGGCCTCCACATAATTTTTTAAGAGGTCTTACCTTGGGCCTCCACATAATTTTTAGAGGTCTCACCTCTTGGGCCTCCACATAATTTTTAACAGGTCTCACCTCTTGGGCCTCCACATAATTTTTAAGAGGTCTCACCTCTTGGGCCTCCACAAAATTTTTAAGAGGTCTCACCTCTTGGGCCTCCACATAATTTTTAAGAGGTCTCACCTCTTGGGCCTCCACATAATTTTTAAGAGGTCTCACCTCTTGGGCCTCCACAAAATTTTTAAGAGGTCTCACCTCTTGGGCCTCCACATAATTTTTAAGAGGTCTCACCTCTTGGGCCTCCACATAATTTTTAAGAGGTCTCACCTCTTTAGCCTCCACACAGTTTTTAAGACGTCTCACCTCTTGGGCCTACAAACAATTTTTATTATGGCTCACCTCTTGGGCCTTAATACAATTTTTAAGAGGTCTCACCTCTTGGGCCTCCACATAATTTTTAAGAGGTCTCACCTCTTGGGCCTCCACAAAATTTTTAAGAGGTCTCACCTCTTGGGCCTCCACATAATTTTTAAGAGGTCTCACCTCTTGGGCCTCCACATAATTTTTAAGAGGTCTCACCTCTTTAGCCTCCACACAATTTTTAAGACGTCTCACCTCTTGGGCCTACAAACAATTTTTATTATGGCTCACCTCTTGGGCCTTAATACAATTTTTAAGAGGTCTCACCTCTTGGGCCACCATATAATGTTTTTGAGGGCTCACCTCAAGCTAACTTTGCGCACTCATTAAAATATTTTCACAACAAGGACCTAAGAGCCCTCGATGGGAGAGCTTTGTGTGGGGGCCTGTTATAGGGAAGAGATGCGGCCCTGCGGGCTCTAGCCTGCCTTCTCCATGAGCCTCTGGCCAGCCCACGGCCTCTTCCTGCCTTTTGCGGTCCTACGCATCCCTCAACATCCCCACTGCTTTACCTGCTAGACATGACACTGGGCCAGGTCGGGTCACTGACTTCGTCATACTCAACCACCTCCTGTTACACTGCCTCACTTTGCTCCAACAGCCTCCCTTGCTGGCAACTGTGTCTCATCATCGTCCCTAATCATTTTACACTTTAGTGCCCGTTCCACACCACCATCAGCTAGAGATGGAGCTTGCTCCAGTGTTTGGGCATCAGAACAAACAAAATCCTCAGATAGCTCCTGCGATTCTTGCATGGGTGGGAACACTGGGTTGATAACATTGGGCAGGGTGGGAGGAAGGAGGGTCAGAGTGAGGTCCCTGCAGTTTCTGCAGGCTATCGACGAGACTGGACTTTGTGGACTTGACTGGGTGGTGGACAGATTTAAAAGAAGAATCTAGAAGGAGAAGGAGGGGTTTGCCGAGCTGTCTGTAAGGGTTGCGGAAATCCAGACAGAACCAAGGCCCCAAACTTGGGTGGGGGTAGCAGGTTTGCCCGTCCCCGCCTCCACAACATTCACCCAGTGTGCCGTCAGGGAGATGTAGCATCCCCGGCCTCAAACCAAAGTGTTGGTGGTCAAATGGCCTTTTGCAGTAACCGTGTTACTCGGGCGTGGATGATGTTTTGGGACATGTGCCTGGGCAAGGCAGGGATGGCACAGAGGGAAAAATAGTGATGGCTTGATTGCTTTCCCCCTTGCCTATGCCATCTGTGGTTGTCATAGGCAACGTGATTTTAAGGGGTGCAGAATTTCATCTTCTTTTTTGTCTAGTTTGGCTTGGGGTCCATGACAATGTAGAGGAAAGAAGGTTTCCTTGTATGGTCTCACTTTACAGAGAGGTTATATTGTCTTTGGAGTGTATTGTTGAGAGGCTGTGATAGTGGCGTAATAGTGCGACTTGGGTGCGTTATATGCACCCAGACATGCTTCCCCTGCTGTCCCAGTTGCATTCCAGCAGTGTTGGCATCCTTTTCTGAGGTTTCAGGGTGGACTTGGTGACCTCCAAGTGGTCGAATTGAGATTTCCAAGTGGCGAGCATTTTTTCCCATAGACTTTAATGGGATTCGATATTCGGTCGAATAGTCGAATTTCGCGGTCTATTCGAATCGAATTTTGAACTTTCGAATATTTCACTACTCGCTCATCTCTACTTAGGACAGGTTTTGGATAACCTCTTCTTATGAATCTGGACTGAAGTTCCCTGGCCTGGTGTTGAAAGTCCTTATCCCCAGAACAATTTCTCCGTATCCGGAGGTATTGTCCTTTTGGTATTCCACAACTTTGGCTCAGGGGATGATGGCTTTCCCACCTCAGAAGATTATTAGTAGCAGTGGGTTTTCTATATGTTCTTGTGTGTAGTGTCCCTTCCAGGAGGGTTATTTCCAAATCTAGGAAAGGCATTTTAGTTTCCCCTATTTCATAGGTAAAATGCATACCTATGTCATTTGTGTTAATGTCTCTGACAAAGTTTACAAAAGTCTCTCTGGGACCGCTCCACAATACAAAAATGTCATCTATGAAGCGACCCCAGAAGAGCACTCTTGAAGTCCAACTGGTATCCTCCTTAAATATTACAGTGTCCTCCCACCAGCCCAGGAACAGATTAGCATAGGTAGGCGCACAGGCACTACCCATGGCTGTGCCCCTGAGCTGGTGGTAGAATTTAGAGTTGAAGAGGAAGTAGTTATGTCGTAGGACAAAATTAAGAAGATCCATAATCAAGGTGTTATGGGCTGTATATTGGACACCCCTGGTTTTAAGGAAATGTTGAATAGCCTGTACACCTGCCTCATGAGGTATACTACTATATAAGGCTTCAACGTCTATTGAGGCCATAAGGGTTCCCTCCTCTAGGGTTAGGTCTTCTAGTTTAGACAATAAGTCAGAGGTGTCTCTTATATATGAGGGAAGAGATATTACATATTCCCGCAGTACTTTATCTATGTATATACCCACGTTCTGGCTTATTGAATTAATTCCAGACACAATCGGGCGACCCTTTAGAGGTTCCAAGCCCTTATGTATCTTGGGTAAAGCGTAGAACATGGGTATAGTTGGTTGTTCCTTGATCATGAATTCAAATTCCTCCTTTGTGAGGAAGATCCCTTACATTCTGTGTAGTTGAAATAATCAGATCAACCCCCAGGGGTGGAGACCTTGATAATAGGATACTTAGAAAGGAGACAGAATGGATGTTTAGACTTAAAACAGTAAATCCGGATGGTTTGAACGAACTACTTACGTTCACAAGTTTCATCTAAAATAGAAACTCCTGTTAAATTAAAGAATATATCTACCATAATACCTCAGCTATAGGTTTCTTTTCTGAAATTATACATTACTGATAGTGATCAGACTGACATACAAGCAAACGATATCGGACCGAGATAGGTCTTAACGATCATATATATCTTTGTGGGATTTGGTGGACTAACATCTTTACATCAATCATGATCCCTAAGTATTGATTGATGCACCACCCCCACCGAACACAAACTAGGAATCTACCATCACAAAGCCAGTATATATTTTTATTGTTATTTTCCCTCATGAGATAACTGATTATCTCTTGAATGGGTTGATTCATACTTTCCTATTCATAGAATAAACGACCCTTTAATGGTAGTAATTCTTATAGTGAGTACTACTGAAAAGCCGCGTTACCATGGCATTCTTTGTAAACCATGGAGTTGGTGAGACATGCGCAGTATGAAATATAGGCTCTATCTGGTGCTGGCAGGACTAAGGGAACCACGGGCGCCTGCGCACCTTTAGAGATGCAGTATCTGATGGAGCGCGCCTGCGCACTTCTGTCATTGTTGTATCCCCGAACTAAGGGTAAACCTGACGGGGCGCAACGTAACGGGCGCATGCGCAGTAGAATAAACTGCACGCCCGTCTTTTTGGCGCGTCTGATGGATTCCTTAAATAGCACTGCAACATCTTCACATGAGTAGGCAGTGCTTTGACCTTTACTGGCCTTATCAAATACGGCGATTGTGCCTAAATATGATTGTCTCCTGATTAACCTACTTTATCTTTAAAGGGGAAACGCGTTGAGACGACGAACTCAATCTACAAATCCAGGCATACCAGAGACGTTTAACCGAACCTGCTAACCCAGGCATACCATTAGATGGGATATCTACAAGAGGTAGGGAATTTTATTATATAGGGTACAGCCACCGATAAGTGGGGCCGCCCCTTTCGGAGCGATTACTCCGCTTTTAGGCAGGGTCAGGACAGTCCAAGTAGGGACAGTATCCCGCCTGCCTAAAAAAGCGTGAATTTGGAATCGGTACAGGAGAAGAGATGCTGCAGCTACCGGTGACTGAATAATGTGATACGAATAAGCCCCCTTCATTACAGAACTATTCATCTAATCGTGAGTGACCACCTGTGTGGCATAACCCTATTTCAACTACCTACCTAACCATTGATACTGGTAGTCTTGATTATTATTAGAAATAGTCTATCTTTTTTTGTTTTATTCACAATATTTTGTGCACTATATTTTTGTGTGTGTGTGGAATCCTTTAAGTAGACTTAGTAAAAGTTATGTTTTAATAGGGTATTTTTTTCTCAGTGATAATATTTATTGGCATACCCGTCTTGACCTATTTTTTCAGTGATAAAAAGACCATCTTAAACCCAGCCACTGCAGAATAAAACCGGGAATAACAGAACAAAAGGATTAGGATATTCTAATAACAGGTAGGCTCTTCTGTGTACAAAGTTATCAATGAATGTAATGGAACTGCATATCTAGTAAACTCACATTCTAAATCCTAAACTTTTTGGGTTTGTAAATTTTAATGATCATATTAATAGAAATATATTATTATAGATCCCTGCCTGTCATACTTCATATCTGTACAGAAATATTCCTTATCACAATGATTCCACAGAAGTGTCTAAACTGTAAATTTATGGAACATGGCTGTATTAATGACTGAAAAGTTGGCTAGCTTTAACAAAGCATTACACATCTTCCTTGAGAAAAATAATATGCATCCTTATTTGGATGAATGTAGAATAGTGATTTGGGGAATTTGAGAGTTTACTGTATCCTAAGAAGTCAGCAAGGATTTTTTTTCCAGATTGGCTTATGCTATTTTGTTTTTTTTTTGTTAACTTCTGGATCAAGTGGTATTTCTAACACTGGCATGTCTTTTTTGTAGCCAACTAACTATGGTATATAACCAAAACTACTGAACTATATCCAATTGCAGGGCTATACAAGACTCAGTAATACCAATGCCTCACAGAGCTCATATTAACACAAGGTATCCTCAATATTAGCCATATCACCATTCTGGAATTCTAATGATTGAAGATGCATAGAGTCCTACAAGTTGATGCATGGTGTGCTTTGCTGGGAAAGGGTACAGAAGAGAAGTAGATATGTTGGCCTCTCCCCCAAGACTCCATACACCACTGGATTGAAAGGCCAATTACTGATGCCTTGTATATAGTGGAGAATTGGTCATGGAGACATATCCAACAATTAATCATTTTGATCTCATATAAAACAGGCTTTATCATAACTAAAAATAACGTATTCTTTAACAGTTTCTGCACTGAAATTTAAATAATTCTTGTCACCTCTGAATCACTAAGAAACCATCAGCCTAATTGGAAATCAAACTTGCTATTGAGACTTCATTTATATAATTAGGTGATAGTAGATTTTAGTGATATGATCCATGGGGATCAAAATTGATCGTTATCAAGTGACAGCAATTTCACCTACAAATTTTCTTCAGAACAGTCATTGGCTGCAGATACATCAAACTGGAAATTGACAGCAGGGCACTCGAGCATGGCAATAGTGGCAGAACAGCAAAGGAGCCAAGGCCCGGTGGCAGGAAACAGGTAAGTATGCTTCCCTCTGCATGTCTGCCCATGACTGAAGGGTTTGCCAAAAGATCCCCAACAGATAAATAACTATACATTATTTTTGTAAATTATATTTATTAATTTTTATTCAGTTTACAAAAACACAGCCTAGATAATGTAATTTCAAAGACCTATACTGATGTATTTCACAATTGTGCTTTAATTTTGCATTATAACAGATTACATTCCAACCCAGTCTTAAACAGGGAGAGAAAAAGAGGGGGTGAAGAAGAAAAAGAAAAAAAGTTGAATGACAAATATAGTGCATAACATCCTTTACATCAAAAAGTATCTACTACATATAAGGCTCCATTCACACGGCCTGTTTTTCTTTCCTGATTCGATTCTTATCTGGATCCATTCATTTCAATGGGTCCTGAAAAAATCAGGATCAAATCAGGAAAGAAAAACAGGATGTGTGAATGGAGCCTAAGGATACTTTCACACTTGCGTGTTTGCCTGATCCGGAATAAAAAACTCTTCCGTTAGGCCTTGTTCACACTTGATCAAATAACTGATATGTGAACAAGGCCTTACTGATAATACAACCATCTGCATCCGTTGTGAACGGATCCGGTTGTATTATCTTTAACATAGCAATGACAGATCTGTCATGAACACCATTGAAAGTCAAAGGAGTACGGATCTGTTTTCTTTGATCCGAAGTTTAGGAAAAATTTGATTTTCTGTAAAGCTTAATTCCCTATTTTTCATGGTAACAAATTGATTTTTCCTAAAATGATGGCTGAAAATAAAAAAAATTATACTCACTTCATCCACTTGAGCTTGTTCTTGATTGAAGAAAATCCGCCAATCGACCTGAAGCGTGATCACATGATGAAGTTATCATGTGCGACACAGGTCTTTTGGAGGGTTTTCTTCATTCAAGATGGAAGCTGACATCTCCCAATTTTTTTTTAACCCTGAATTAACTCCCTAAACACCTGAACGTGAAGCTACATTCACACGACCGTATGTGTTTTGTGGTCCGCGAAACACAGATCCGCAAAAATCCATTGTAACAGATCCATTGTAACAATGTGTTTCCTTGTCTGCAAAACTGACAAGAATAGGACATGTCTGACCTTTTGTGCGGGGCTATGGAACAGACATATGGATGCGGAATGAATGGGTCTGCATCCTATCCGCAAAAAAAACAAATGGACACAGAAACAAAATACGCTCGTGTGCATGAGGCCTGAGTCTCAGATGCCGCAATCAGTGTTGATTGTGTTCCCCTTCATATAAAAAGTGATTTGTGACAAATTAATTTTTAAGAAATCAAGTTTCTTGACGAAGGTCAGCAAAGCTGCTGAATTGAATTTTTCCATACTTCGATCGCACATCACTAATGTGGAGAAGCAAACACAGCAATAGATAAAAATCTTATTAGGAAAAATCACTGATTGAACAGTTAGAGGCTGCCACCAGAGAAAATCTTATTATGAAAATGCACCGATTGAACAGTTAGAGGCTGACACCAGGGGAAAATCTTATTATGAAAAAGGATGATTGAACAGTTAGAGGCTGACACCGGGGGAAAATCTTACTGTGAAAAAGCACTAATTGAACAGTTTGACACTACCACCAATAACTTGGATGAAAAAAAGGGGGGAAATTGATCTGTGGAGCACAAGAAGATATGTATAAGTATACATACTAGAAATGAGCAAATTTTAAATCTCTCAGTAACGAGAACAAGTAAGACATTGAAATAAATAACAAAAGTTGTTGGGAAATTCGATACGAATCAGGTTCATTCAGAATTGATTCATTTTTAATGCTGACAATCACCCAATAAATGTGCAGATGCTCGTTCACTGGGTGAAAGAATCACTGATATGGTTACCAAAATCATTGTTTCAGTGCAATGTTTCATTGTGCGATCTAAACAGCTATCTGCTGCCCAGAAGTAATCATTCTATGGGGACGAACAATCAGAGCAGTAATCACTTGTCCCCATACAGTGGAGATGGGTGCTGCATGTAAATGCAGCTCTCACCTCCTCTGATGAACAGGAACTAATGGATTGTCCCATAGAATTTCCTGTGGTGTTGGCCCATGTAAAGAGGCCATAAAGATATCCCATTGTCTCTAATCAATCACATTTGTCAAACTAAGTTACATTGTATCTTGTCTACCACAATAATTTTTTCTTATAATTAATTTTGTTAGAGCTCCATGAACTTCTTTATTTCTTAAGCTATAAATTATTGGGTTTAACATAGGTGTAATGATGCCATAAAGAACAGGAACAATACGATCTTGGTCAAGGGAATAAGTAGATGTAGGTCGAATATATGTAAATACAATGGTTCCATAGTAAAGTATGACCACTGTAAGATGAGAAGCACATGTCGAAAACGCTTTCTTTCTTCCCGTTGCTGTCTTAATTTTCAAAATTGATTTAACAATAAAAATATATGACAAAATAGTCAACATAAAAGATCCTATGATCACTGACCCCCCAGCAGTATATACCACAACTTCATTAACAGTAGTATCAGCACAGGATAGTGCTAGAAGTGGTGGTATGTCACAAAAGAAGTGATGGAGAGATCTAGATCTGCAAAACGGTAACCGAAATGTGAAAACTGTGTGAGCTAGAGAATTTAGTAGGCCAACAATCCAACATACTGTAGCTAGTACTGTGCATGTCTTCCAACTCATGACTTCAGTGTACTGCAGTGGCATGCAAATAGCCACATAACGATCACCAGCCATAGCAGCAAGTAGAACACATTCAATTCCACCAAAAGATATAAAGGAATATAACTGGGCAACACAACCAAAGAAGGAGATGCGTTTCACATCAGACAAAAAGTCCAGAAGAAGTTTAGGAACAGTCGAAGTTGTATAGCACATGTCCACAATGGAAAGATTACGCAAGAAAAAGTACATTGGAGAGTAAAGAGCTGAAGACAGAGTAATAGTAATGACCATCAGAGAATTCCCTACAATTGTGATCACATAAACCACTAAAAAAAAGACGAATAGGATTATTTCACTTTTAGCATTGTCAGTCAGTCCGAGCAGGGTAAATTCATTAAGCAATGAGGTCTGGTTGTTTGCCATGCATTTGCCTGAGTATTTCTGTGGGCAAAAGTACAATGTTACTCTTATTAAACATGGATTTGACATACTTTTACTTAAAGAACCAGATACCAATTAATATTTCTGACAATAGCTAAAACTCTAGCAGTAAAATCTTTGGAGCATACTGTAGGTCATTCCTAATCCATGAAGATCCATGGAATAAATATCGTCAATCTGAAGGTTATTAGCCTTATGTTTCTTGGATCAGAGTAAGCATATATGCACATGGCTGTGTAATTTATATATATATTTTCAGTGTGGATTTTCATGCGGTTTTCACTGGGTTTTCGCACCATAGTCTGCATGTGTTACTTGCAGATTTTGTCATGGATTTTGATATGGATTTGCCCTGAACCTCACCCTTGGCATTGCAAAGGGTGAAATCTGCTCTGAAAATCAGCACACACAATTGACATACTGAAGATTTCAAAATCTGCACCACATGTGAATTTCCACACCATATACATCAGATTTTCAAAATCTCATCTACTTAGCTGGTACTGCTTTACGTTCTAGATCTAGTTACATTTTTTTAAAGCATTTTTTGTGTTAAAAACACCAGATACAGATGTTATGTGTAGATCTATGGGAAATATAAAACACAGTACACAGCTGCTACTGGTAAATTTGTTAACTAGGTGTTTTGCTTTTTTTTTGTCTTACTTGGTGCTTTTCAAAACTCTACTACTTTGCAAATGCACAGACATGATGCTTACATATTATTACTTAATAGAAAAGAATAACAGACTAAAATGAGAAATATGTATTGTGGTTTTCAGTTTTACAGAGCTTTGCAATTTTACCTGCTGCAGTGTATTGTGTCATATCCTTCCAATGGAAAGCAGTATAACCACATTATACCACAGCAGCATATTTATAGGCATCTCTATTTCCCAGGGGTTGCCATCGGTAGTACCTTTGTGGAATAAGTTCAACAACAATGCATTGTTTAAGCAATCCTCTGATGTCTGGATTACAAATAATGTTTTAAACAAGTTTATAGAACTTTACGAGCAAGTACACGAAAATCTGAATTTTCTTCCACTATTTTCTTAAATTAAATAGAAATATGCATGTTTTAAGAACACCATACATATAATTGTGCATACAGAAATGATCACTATTACTTGTGTTGAACGAAGCATCCAAAGTGGAATTCGATCCAATGTTTAGGAAAAATTTGATTCATAACGAATCCAAATTTCCTAGTGCTTTATGGTAACTACGGTAATTGTTTTTTTTTTCTGAAAATGCACGCTATACTTGTTAGAAAGTGTAAATAAGAAGCCCAGGAATGCGAGATCACCCATAATGCCGTACAGACAGCCAATCTGCAGCTAGCCCTTAAAAAGCTTCACCCATTCAGTCTCCACCATTTCACTGTGAGCTGAACACAGGGAGAGACATGACAAGCGCTAGGCACAGTGTTCAAGAAAGCATTTAATTGTAGAATATTGGATAGGGATAGTGTAGGGATATAGTAGGGAGAGTTTTGAGGCACTGTAGGGAGAGCATAGGGAGATTTCTTGGACAGTGCAGGGATAGTGCAGGGACTGTAATCTGAAGCTGAAGGGATCCATAGGAAACAGTGCAGTTTGCATCAATCCCTATGTAGGGCATGGAACTATATAATTGAACTGTGTCAATCTTGTTTAAGAGATAAGCAATTCCATTAGGCCTTTGATTCTCAAATTGTTGTGAATAACCTGTCGTGTCGTACTGTTATTAGGATGTCCACATTGTTTAATAGATAAACAATTAAGTTACACCTTGATTCTCAAATTGGGGTGAATAACATCCCTATTTCTACTGCAACTGGGGTGTCCACATTGTTAAATAGATAAGCTGTTCCATTAGGCCTTGATTCTCAAATTGGGATGAAAAGGCTGTCTTGTTCTACTGTTATTGGGGTGTCCACATTGTTTAATAGATAATTCAATTAGGCCTTGACTCTCAAAGTTGGGTGAATAACCTGTATTATTCTACTGTTACTGGGATGTCCACATTGTTTAATAGATAAACAATTCTATTACACCTTGAATGATGAAGTAGCACACGAGGGAGCCGGTTGAAGAGGAGGCTTCATCATCATCATCATCATCATCATCATCATCAGGAGGTAAGGGTGACAGCTTGCCCTTGCGACAGAAGCAGGTGGTGCAAGCATGGCCATAAGCCAGCATGGTGGCAGCAATGTGAGATCTGTAGCCAAACATGCCTAGGGTATACCATCAGCTACTCAGGAGCCTACTTGCGTGGAAACAACTAGCGGTGCACAGCTTCATAGAGGCAGCGACAGGCTTTCATCATGGAGTCATGGGGGTAAAATCACATACGGTACTCGATGGTGTAGGAATTTTTAATCTAGTCGCTGGAGGACGTCAATGTGGCCGTAAGTAGGATCTGTTTGCAGAAGGTGAGGCACCACAATGTTGGCACCGCAGCCCTGTGTCAATACATGGAGCTTCACAATAAAGTGGCCTGGGAAATCCGTGGTAGTAATGTAGTGGTACAGCTTGCATCTCCCAGTGGCTCGCACCCCTTTTCCAGCAGTCAAGGCACCACCATCTCAGCAGAAGGGAGCTGTGTTTCTTTCCCATTGTCTACTAGTCCAGATGCTTCTCCTCCTCCTCGTCACGTGTTTTGCCAGCAATCAATTAACGAACTGATTGCACGGTATGCGTGCACTCATTGAATAGTGCAGAAGCTGAATGTACTCCTGGCTAAGTTGCTGGTACTACAGTCCCTCCCTTTCCATGTGATTGACTGCACATTTCAGAGAACTGAACACCTCATGTTGTGATTGTTGCACCAATGTCGTCCTCTACCTCCTCATTCTCCACCTTTTCCTCAGCCACCACTATAGGTACAGTTCTGAGTGGTCCTCCAGCAAAACACCTATGCAGAGAACGGCAGTTTTACGATGTTCTGCACCTGGCCATCCTGGATGAACGGAGTCAAATCAGGGAGGAACAGCTTCACGTCCTTCATCAAGAAATTGAATCCTGGCTCTCTCCTCATCAATTGAAGATCAGAACCATGGTCAGTGATAATGGGAAGAATAGTCTGATGGTGCTACATCAAGGGCTGAACCATGTGTCCTGCACTCTGCTTTTTTATCATTTTTGGTGCCAAAATGGCCTCCATTAAATTCAGTGAATGCAGGTACCAACATGCATGCTGAGCCCACTCTATACCTCACCTGGTGCCAGATGGCTACCACTGAATGCAATGAGAGTCCACTCTATACCTCTCCTGGTACCAAAAGGCATCCAGTGAGTGCAGGGAGAGCAGGCTACAGCTTTATACTTACACTAATTAAAATCAGCCTATGGGGCAGACAGGCTGGTCAGGAGTGCACGACTAAATGGAGTAGCCACACCTCCAGTACAAACTGCAAAGAAAAAAGGGTGTCAGTCAGCACTTCCCAGTGTGCAGGATACTCCCCTGTGTAACTTTGACATTAGCCAGTGGCAACTCATGCGTGACACCTGCCATTTGCTAAGGCCCTTTGAAGAAGCCACATTATTTGTCATTTGCCAGGACTATGGGATGCATGACGTCATTCCACTCCTTAATATCCTGGAGCAGATGGTGATAAATCGAGGGGACAGGAGACATGGCATCTATATCTCACCCCATAAAGAGTCAACAAAGTGGCCCAGTCACAGAGTGTTGAGGGTGGCAACAACATAAGGAGTCAACATAGTGGCCCAGTTACAGAGTGGGGAGGGGTCAACAGCAGTGGCAGTAACAGCAAAAGATTGTGCCAGTAGTAGAAGATGGCAGCAGAGGCAGCATGTGTGTGGCATCAGATGGGTGGCAGCATCAAAATAGTGGCTGAAGCACGTGGCCAGAAGTAACGGGCCATATTTCACATTCTTCTTTATAAAGGTTAATCTCTCAACATTTTGTATTGAAAGGTGAGTTCTCTTTGGGGTAACTATGCCCCCAGTCGCACAAAACGCCCACTCTTATGCCATATTACTGGCCAGGCAGGAAAACTTTCCCAGGGCAAACTCGGTCCATTGCAGCCACAATTCTAGTTTAGCTGCCAAGTAGTCAAAGGGATTTTGGATGTGGGCAGGGTACAGTACTGGTAAAGTATGTCATCTGCTGCTTCAGGTTCTGGTCCATGTTGTGCTGATGGCTGGTTTCTTCAGTTAGCATGTGAAGAAACATGTTCATCAGAGACTCAAGACTCAAGTTCCTGCTAACGGAGCTACTGATGCTCCTGCCCCCCACCCCACTCCTCCAGCAGTCATGGCAAAAGAGCGTGAGCTTAAAGGGTCCCCCTGGTCAGACTTTCGTGAGGATGGGCGATGGAGCACTTAGGCAGCGACCAACCAACTACATAGGGTAGGATGTCTTGATAGTAGTTTAGCTTATTGAGTTTTCATCCCTCTCAGAAAAGGCCGGTGATGTTTCCTATTGTGTGCAAGCACGGCCACCACTGCTGGATTGCTGTGTGGTCATAACCATAGAAACAATCAGTGTATAATGCAATAGAAAAATGAATCAAGCCAGAAAAGGAGGCAATATGGACATTCACAATACATTAGAAAGTGGCTTGTATTAACTTTCTCTATATGATCCAGAAAACAGACTTCCGGACCATTCCATATTTTGTATCACTGTGTACATTAAGGCCCAAAAATGGCAGGAATATGAAAGGGTTCCAAACAAAAGACCCATGACCAGGCCTTGTCCTCCCAGAGCCAGAATGTGGGTAGTAGCAGCACCAGCTATCTGTCCAGAAGTAATACTAGTAGTAGTAGTAGGCCGCAGTTGTCCCTGGCTTTGGAAAGGCGTAACATGATCATTGAGAAGAAAGAAGGTGAGAATGTGGATTGGATGGCTCCTTTAAGTCACAGCAGGACATCAGGATGACATGGAGGTGACTTCTGAGTCTGACACCGTTCCATGGTGCCAGGGGTCACAGCATTGCTCCTGCTCCTTGCAGCCTCAGAGAAGGCTTTCAGTGGAGTCTTCTCAGTCTTCACTGCCCTTTCCTAGTGGGTGCCTTCCATTTTTCTAAGAATTGGCAATAAAACCCAACCACCAGGGGTGGACTGGTCACAGACCCTACAGGGAAATTTCCCTGTGGGCTGATGTCCAAGGGGCCACTCAAGCCCTCCTCTGGCCACCAGGTACACAAATCTGATGCTTTCAACATTAATTAACAATGGGATCACCAGGTACATAATTATGTACTCAGCCGGTTACCACAGATGAGTACGCTTGCAACTGCCAAACTCACTGAGGAGTTCCCTGGTGTGGCAGGTCTTCAGGAAATGTGCTGATGACAAGAAATGGGTGGTTTGTACACTGTGCAGTCAGAGCTTGAAGCAAGGCATAAATGTTCTAAACCTGAGCACCTTTCGGCTTTCTCACTCTGCTGCTCTAACTTCTACCTTCCTGCTCACTGCCTCATATGCGATGTACTCACAAGGTGGAACTCCACCTTGCACATGCTGCAGAGACTGTGTGAGCAGCAGCAGGTGATAGTAGAGTTTCAGCTGCAGCGCTCATGGATAAGTTGCTCTGCTGAACAGCACCACTTTACCACCAATGAGTCGGCCTCCATGTGGGATGTGTGTGCTGTTTTGCGCTGTTTTGAGCACTCTGCTAACATGACCAGCACCGATGACGCTGTCCTCAGCGGTACTATCCCACTTCTATGTCTTCTTGAAAAATTGCTTTGGACGATGATGGATGAGGATGTGGCACAAGAGGAGGAGGAGCAGGGATCATTCCCATGGTTAGCAGACCAGTCATCCACAGGTGGCTAAAGGCTAAAGGAGGGTGGGTTCCTGCACCAACAGTGGTCAGGTACCAGTGCTGATTACTTGGTGGCCACTCTGCTGGATCCCCACTACAAGAACAATGTGCTGTTCTTACTTCCGTCACCAGAGCGTGATCAGAAGATGAGTGAATACAAGCGCACGCTGGTAGACGCACTACTGACGTTCCCACCTGACAGTGGGGGCTCAGTGGAAGCATAAAGTGGAGGAGGAGGAAGTCACCAACACAGCTGGGCCACCTGCAACACATCAGAAGCGTGGGTTAGCATGGCTGAACTGTGGAAAACCTTCATCAGCATGCCACAATATTGAGCACCACCATCTGATACAGACTGTATTAGCAGGAAACAGCATTTCAGCAACATGGTGGAAGAGTATGTGTGCACACGTCTGCATGTACTGACTGATGGCTCTGCTCTATTTAACTTCTGGGACTCCAAATTGGGCACATAACCTGAGCTTGTCCTTTACTCCTTGGAGGTGCTGGCCTGCCCTGCGGAAAGTATGTAGTGTGATCACAGACAGGTACACCCACCTGTCCACAGCCAATGTGGACAAGCTCACATTCATTAAGATGAACCAGGCATGGATTCCACAGGACTTGTCCGTACCTTGGGCAGAGTAGAGAAGTATTCTGGCCACACCCAGCCATTGTTATACTCCAACGCAGTTTGTTCTGTTTGCCATTTCCCAATGTTTTGAGGCCTCCCCAAATAAATTAAAAATAAAAAAATGAAAGAAAAAAACAAATAAAACAAATAAAAAAAAAAAAACTGTTTTGGATACCTCCTCTGACTCCTCTTCTTCCACCTACACCGCCATGTCTACTTCATCCCCCACTCTTGACAAAGTAGAGAACGATACTGGCCGCACCCAGCCATTGTTATACACCAGGGCTGCTTGTTTGTTGTGTGTGCTATTTTTCAATGTTTTGGGGCCTCCCCAAATAAAGAAAAATAATAATAAAATGAAATTAAAGAAACAATAAATAAATAAAATTAAAGCTTTAGCTTCTCCTCCTCCGTCTTTTCCACCTCCACCACCATGTCCACCGCCTCCTCAACCTCTTACTCCACTTGGACCTCTGCCTCCTGGTTCAATTTTTTTTTTTTCAATTTTTTTTTTTTTTTTACGTTATTTCCCTATCCACATTTGTTTGCAGGGCAATTGTCCTGCTCTTATCCCCATTTTGCTTCCTTTTGCTTCCTTTACTATGACTGTGACTTTACTATGACCAAAGTTCGGGTCCCCATTGACTTCTATGGGGTTCGGGTTTGTGGTCAAGTTCGGGTAATCGAACTGAACATTGAACTAAGTTTGGCCGAACCCATCAAACTCGAACATCTATGTGTCCACTCATCTCTACTGCTGAGATCACACTTACTGCAATATAATTGACGTTTGACATTCTGAACAACATACCGTATGCAGAAAATGTTATGTAGGTTGTAAAAAAAGATGGAATGTCTAAGTAGTGGGAGATCCTGACAAGGCTGAATGCCTGGTAAACTTTAAAAATTCAATTTTTTTTATATCCATTATCAATTTCTCTGCAAATCCCTGAGATAAAACTGTCATACTCCATCTGTCTTAACAGTGATTTCAACGTGCTTTGGTATGCAGCAGTAGGGTCTGATTTTACAATACAGAAGCACCTCACATAACCTCTTAGGAATTAATACAATATTACCTCCCTTGCCTGCCAGCTTTATAATAATTTCTATTTGGGATTCTAACCTTCTTTCACCTTGAAAGAAGTTTGACTCAAATGAAGCGTACATGGAGAAAAGGTAAGGAAAGCCAGGAAAGGAAAGGTAAGCCACTACTTAGCCTTTTACATGACCCCATGTACACTCCTGTGTAACAATCTTCTGTTATCCATAGCCACAAATGAGACTAAGGCCGTATTCACACATCAGTGCTTTGGTCAGTGATTTCCATCAGTGATTTTGAGCCAAAACCAGGTGCAGCTCTAAACACAGAACAGGTGCAGATCTTTCCCCTATACTTTAAGTGGAGTCTCCAATCCTGGTTTTGGCTAACATTCACTAATGGAAATCACTGAAATCACTGTGTAAAAGAGGTTATTGGCGATCTGTTTCCTGGTTTTGGCTAACAATCACCGATGTAAAACACTGATCAAACACTGACTGTATGAATAAGGCCTAAGGCTAAAATCCAAGAGGTTAATGGTGATCTGTTTCTCTCCAATACTTCTAGAACCCAGCAAACACCCTAAGTAGATTAATTTTACGGATTGACAGGTCATTTTCAAAATCAGTAAATCCAAGCTTTGTATTAATGCAATATATTGAGCAATTAAATAGTAAAGAATGATAATAATTAGATAAAGAAACTTTCGGAGATTTACAAAATTATCGATGATAGTTGAATTATCACTAGCACCAGTGTATATGGTATCATTAGAAGCATAGTTTCCTACATTCTCCAGGAAAGCTGCTTTTGACATCAATTTTATTTTATTATTTTTTTCCTTCTTTGGTGTCTTCTTTGTGCATGTCTCCAAGAAAGGACAGCATCCTTTTCAGTCACACAGCTGAAAGTAGTGTTCATGGTATAGCCATGCTTCTTCAAAAACAGCCTGAAGTGATTTTAAAAATACAGACCTTTTGGGTCTTTGGATCTAAACATCTGGAATGATCAGAGCTCATTGTTATAAAGTATTAAATGACAATGCTGTTTGTAATATCAATTGTTAAATGCATACTCCGGAAATAAAAAAAAAGTTTTCATCAGACCACCAAGCTCCTTCAGACTTGAGATTAGACCTCTGTGTCAGACCTCCATCAGACCCCCATTCCTTCTTAGACCTCAGATCAGACCCCCCATTCCTCCTCAGACCTCAGATCAGAACCCTATCAGACCCCAAGCTCCATCAGACCACATATCAGACCCCCATCAGACCTCTGTATCGAACCCCCATTTCTCCTCAGGCCAGACCTCAGATCAGACCCCCACTCCCTCTCAGATCAAACCCCCAAGCTCCATAAAAAAATAAAATAAATAACTTACCTCTTATGCACCAGATTGCACTGACAATCACAGCTCCCTTGTCTACTTCTGGCCTAGCACTGCACTGTGTCCTGACATTGCATAGCATTGGGTCATAGTGCACCCCTACGTTCACTACATCATGACACTGTAAGCAGACAGGACATATGCAGTGTGGTGCCCGGAAGAAGACCAGGGAGGGGGAGTACAGCCAGCAAAGTGCTCATACTCACTGCTCAATTTCCCGCTTGCTTTCTTTGGGGAAAGAAGTGTGCCTTATAGTCTGAAAAAATAATATATATATTTGAATGTATTAATTTATATTTAAACTAAACCAATTCCACACCATTAATATGTATTTTCCAGCTTCCCAATATATTGTATGGAAATTTATATCGTGCCATTGGAAAGTAAAACTTGTCCTACAAAAATCAAGACCTTAAAGGGAACCTGTTATCACCTTTATGCTACCCATACTAATGGCAGAATAAAGTAGAGACAGGTGATTTGATTTCAGCGGTCTGTCATTTATAAGTTAAAAGTAAGTGGTTGCCGAGAACCAACATCACAAACATTGCAGATTAGGCCTGGAAAAGAGTCATATCTTTATGAGAAGAGTCATGGTTATTCATGAATTCCTGCTCTCCCTGCCCACCTGCTGATGACTGACAGGCTTCTACCTAGTTTTCTCCCTTTCTGTCTAGGAGAGAACTGCCAATCATCAGCAGATGGGTGGGGAGAGCAGGAGATTAGGAATAACCATGACTCTTCTCAGGTAGATTTGACTCTTTTCAAGGCCTGGGATGCAATGTTTGTGATGCTGGTTCTCAGCAACCACTCACTTTTAGCTCAAGAGAGACACACCACTGAAATCAGCATTTATGTCACTATTTTATGCTGCCCTCAGTACAGTCAGCATAAAGTTGATGACAGGTTCCCTTTAAATGAATACAAAAATAATAAAAAAAATATATTGCTTTTGGAAGGACGGGGGTAATAATTGAAAAAAAATAAGCATGAAATTTGTTTACAACAGGAAGAGGTTAATACAATGAGGAACTCATCATCAAGTTGTGAGTGCAAGCCGAGAAAGTCCCAGAGATGACCCAGCACAATTGTACTGAAAACACTCACTCATTGTTTCTAAAATTGTTCATTTATTTATTTTACTCACTTACGTACATAGCGCTAACATATTCTGCATCATTTTAAAGACATTATCATCACTCACTGTCTAAGTTATACATACAAATAAATTATTGATAGTCTTATGGTGTCTTATGTAACTCTCTGCTGTCTAAATACAGTGAACGATACTTGATTAAGCACGTAAACAATCGTATATGAATAAATTTGTACATGATAACCTTTGCATGAAAATGCTTGTCATGTTAGTTGACATACAGTTATATTTGACATCCTCTGTGACTGTAGTTGCTTGCATTCCCATATCTTCTGCACTTTCCTCTAAGTCTAAACTTTCCTTCCTATTCAGCTCTTCTTTGCTCCCATCTAACTGCTCCTGGAGGGCTGAGTTTCCATCCCACCAGCCACTTTTCTCTCTGGCTTCCTGTTGCTCATGATGTTGGCCAGGCACAGAGCCTAATGATTCCCCTCCAACATCTTCAGCGCTCAGCAGCCACCAGCTGTACTTCCCCTACTCTATCATACTTAAAAACTGTATTCACATCCAGAGGACTCAAACACAGTTGAAAATGTTACCACAGTCATGGTGCAGGTGACCGGTTTGCCCTATAGAAAGGCCCTGGCCATTGGGGGAATTTTTTACTTGAGTGGTAGAGTAGATTATATAAACAAGATGCTGCTTTCATTTACCAAATTACTGAAAAGTGGCAGCAGGAATCTGGTTGGTTTATACTCATAGATTTGTTGTTGTGGCAGATAGTTATGTAATAAGTTAGAAGAAACTTATATATCTAGGAAAATCTTTTGTTTTTACAGCCTATCACAATAATTGTAACGGGAGTTCTAGAAATGTCTGCATTTTGAAGATCTCCTCAGATGTTTTTGAAATGCCTCTTGAAGATCTTTGTTCCTCAGACTGTATATGAGGGGATTTAAGAGAGGTGTAATGCTTGTGTAGAATAGAGAGAGAAGCCATTCCTTATCTGCAAACACATTAGATTTGGGGCAGAAGTACATAATGCTGCTACTTCCATAAAACAAAAGTACAACAATGAGATGGGACACATAAGTTGACAGGCCCTTCTTTCTCCCACATCCTTTTAGAATACTCAAGACTGACACCAAAATTTGCACATAAGATCCGAATATCATTAAGAAGCACCCATGCATTAGTAAGCTCCCCACCACAAAAACAGTAGCCTCGTTAGGGAAAGTATCAATGCAGGAAATCTCCAACAATGGTGGAATGTCACAGAAGTAATGGTTGAGAACATTAGAGCCACAAAAAGGCAATCTAAAAGTATTAGCTGTGTGAATTGTCCCATAAATGGCCCCAATTACCCAAGTCCCGGCAACCATATAGAGGCAAACAACTTTACTCATAATGAGCGAATATCTCAATGGATTACATATAGCAACTAGAGATGAGCGAGCACTAAAATGCTCGGGTGCTCGTTATTCAAGTCTAACTTTTCCCGATGCTTGGGTGCTCGTTTCGAATAACGAACCCCATTGAAGTCAATGGGAGACTCGAGCATTTTTGCAGGGGACCAAGGCTCTGCCTAGGGAAGGCTGGGTGAAAACCTGGAAACCTCAGAAAATGATGGAAACACCACGGAAATGGACAGGAAACAGCAGGGGCAGCATGCATGGATGCCTCTGAGGCTGCCTAATCCCACCATTACCCCAAATTCTCCTAGTGGGGCATGTGTGGTATCGATTCTTCTCAGTTTAAAATCGTATACGTCCCCTATCTTGGGACCATATATTTCATGGATTTTTCGAACACGGAAAAGGAAAAAGAGCTTGCTCTGGCCAGGGGAGTGTCTTTCCTACTGCAGCTAAGGGGACGTGTCCATGCTCTGCCTATCACAGGTCAGGAGGCAATTAAAAGAAGAACCAAAAAAAACATCAGTACAATATCTAATACGTCCCCTATCCGGGTAAATTGTTTGGAGAGAGGGCCTGTAGGTGGGGGGCAGGCTGGGGGGAAGGAGGTTGAGCTGGAAGAGCCAGAGGAGTGCCCCCTGGGCTAGCGTGTGTGGTGGTGACAACAGCCGGATGGATTTGGAAAAACTGTAGCATCAACCGGTACGGTATGTATTCTTCTCAGTTTAATACTGTATACGTCCCCTATCTTGGGACCATATATTTCATGGATTTTTCGAACACGGAAAAGGAAAAAGAGCTTGCTCTGGCCAGGGGAGTGTCTTTCCTACTGCAGCTAAGGGGACGTGTCCATGCTCTGCCTATCACAGGTCAGGAGGCAATTAAAAGAAGAACCAAAAAAAAATCAGTACAATATCTAATACGTCCCCTATCCAGGTAAATTGTTTGGAGAGAGGGCCTGTAGGTGGGGGGCAGGCTGGGGGGAAGAAAGTTGAGCAGGAAGAGCCAGAGGAGTGCCCCCTGGGCTAGCGTGTGTGGTGGTGACAACAGCCGGATGGATTTGGAAAAACTTTAGCATCAACCGGTACGGTATGTATTCTTCTGAGTTTAATACCGTATACGGCACCTATCCGGAAAAAAAGAGAGAAAGAGAGGAAAAAGACGTGCAGTATGGAGCAATTACATGGAAACTATTAGATTAGGCAGACATGGTCTGCTTAATTGCAACCCAGACAAATGAGAGAAAGAGAGGAAAATGACGTATTTTTAAAAGTGACGTTCAGTATAGATCAGGGGTGCACAACGTTTTCTGGGTGGGGGCCACATTGTCCGACTGAACCAACGTCAAGGGCCGAAAATAAAATTTAAAGGGGTATTACCAACTGAAATACTGTATTTATGGCAGATTGAACACACAGTGTATACCATTAATGTCTAGTTACAGTTCCAGGAGTCCCATCTAATGGGAGAAATACATGAAAAATGCATGTGAGCAGCCACAAAACATGGACATACATGTCTGTTACCAGATGGATGGGGCCACACAGAATGGTATCAAGGGCCGCATGTGGCCCCCGGGCCGCAGGTTGTGCACCCCTGGTATAGATCAAGTGTGGTATGTGTTCTATGTATACTACTCAGTTTAATACCGTATATGGCAGCTATCCGGAAAAATAGTTTGGAGAGAGAGAAAGATAGGAAAAAGACGTAAATTGTTTGGAGAGAGGGCCTGTAGGTGGGGGGGCAGGCTGGGGGGAAGGAGGTTGAGCTGGAAGAGCCAGAGGAGTGCCCCCTGGGCTAGCGTGTGTGGTGGTGACAACAGCCGGATGTAGTTAGAATGACGACGCAGGACCCCAACTTAAAAATTTAGCATCAACCGGTACAGTTGTAAATTATGAGATTGATCAAGTGTGGTATGTCTTCTATGTATACTACTCAGTTTAATACCGTATATGGCAGCTATCCGGAAAAATAGTTTGGAGAGAGAGAAAGATAGGAAAAAGACGTAAATTGTTTGGAGAGAGGGCCTGTAGGTGGGGGGGCAGGCTGGGGGGAAGGAGGTTGAGCTGGAAGAGCCAGAGGAGTGCCCCCTGGGCTAGCGTGTGTGGTGGTGACAACAGCCGGATGTAGTTAGAATGACGACACAGGACCCCAACTTAAAAATTTAGCATCAACCGGTACAATTGTCAATTATGAGCTCGATCAAGTGTGGCATGACTTTTTAGATGGAGATTGCATGTGGTCACGTACTCCCTGGAACCCCATAGTCACCCCTTCTCTGATGTGCTACCCCAGAACATTCTCTGCCCCAATTCGCAAGACCTTTTGCAGTCTCCGTGTGCTGACAGTGGGGATTTACCAGTGTTGTCTGAGGAGGTGGTGGACAATGGCGAGACACAGGTGTCGGGGGGTGAGGTAGTTGTATGGGAAGCAAGTTACAGTGGGGACTCCTTGGGGGGACTTTCTCATGATGGGACAGATTCAACTTGGGTGGATCAGGCACAGGAACAGATCAATTTTTTTTTTTTGTGTTTATTTAACTTTTATTTAGCACAAATAACCACAGAGATATTTATTCGTTATCTTCGCTGCGCAGTCTGGCGTTGGGGTTCGTCACTTTGATGGCGAGCTGTGCCGCTCTCTCCACAATGGTCTTTAGGTTCTTAGATGGAGACGTTGTGGGCGATTTCTGCACAGAAGGACTTGTTGCTCATCAACAGAACCTCGAGCTCCTTGACATTGTGGACCAGGAATTTGCGGAACCCTGTGGGCAGCATGTGTTTGGTCTTCTTGTTGCTACCGTATCCAATGTTGGGCAATATAGATACGCAGGTAATATTATTTTTCACACCTATCCCAAAAAAAAAATGTACGCAGTTTGCGCAAATAAAACTGGAAACTGAAACTGGAGAGAGGGCCTGTAGGTGGACCTCCGGAAAAATTGTTTGGACAGATGGCCTGTAGGTGGACCTCCGGAAAAATTGTTTGAAGAGAGGGCCTGTAGGTGGACCTCCGGAAAAATTGTTTGAAGAGAGGGCCTGTAGGTGGACCTCCGGAAAAATTGTTTGGAGAGAGGGCCTGTAGGTGGACCTCCGGAAAAATTCTTTGGACAGAGGGCCTGTAGGTGGACCTCCGGAAAAATTGTTTGAAGAGAGGGCCTGTAGGTGGACCTCCGGAAAAATTGTTTGGAGAGAGGGCCTGTAGGTGGACCTCCGGAAAAATTGTTTGGAGAGAGGGCCTGTAGGTGGACCTCCGGAAAAATTCTTTGGACAGAGGGCCTGTAGGTGGACCTCCGGAAAAATAGTTTGGACAGATGGCCTGTAGGTGGACCTCCGGAAAAATTGTTTGAAGAGAGGGCCTGTAGGTGGACCTCCGGAAAAATTGTTTGAAAAGAGGGCCTGTAGGTGGACCTCCGGAAAAATTGTTTGGAGAGAGGGCCTGTAGGTGGACCTCCTGAAAAATTGTTTGGACAGAGGGCCTGTTGGTGGACCCCCGGAAAAATTGTTTGAAGAGAGGGCCTGTAGGTGGACCTCTGGAAAAATTGTTTGAAGAGAGGGCCTGCAGGTGGCCCTCCTGAAAAATTGTGGTAAAAGAGTGCCAGTTGGACCTCTGAAAAATGGCGTTTTTTTGGTCAGCGTTAGGCAAAGATGATATGGAGGAGGAGGAGGAGTAGGAGGAGTAGAGAAGAAAAATCGGATACATAAGTAATATTAATCTTTAGCTGCTTTCCCCCGGAGGAGATTTGAATTCCGGTGAAATCCAGGCTTTGTTCATTTTAATAAGCGTCAGCCTGTCAGCGCTGTCAGTTGACAGGCGTGTACGCTTATCGGTGATGACGCCACCAGCTGCACTGAATACCCGCTCTGACAGCACGCTAGCGGCAGGGCAGGCCAGCACCTCCAAGGCGTACAGCGCCAGTTCAGGCCACGTGTCCAGCTTTGAAACCCAGTAGTTGTATGGAGCAGAGTGATCGCTACGGACGTTGGTATGGTCAGCTAGGTACTCCCTCACCATCTTTCTGTACAGCTCCCCCTACTCTGCCTAGACTGGGGACAGGTGACAGTGTCTTGCTGGGGTGACATAAAACTGGCAAAGGCCTTGGAGAGCGTTCCCCTGCCAGTGCTGGACAAGCTGCCTGCTCGCCTCCTCTCCCCCGCTACTTGGCCCACAGAACCATGCCCTCTGCCGCTAGCGGCGTCAGATGGGAAGAATTGTTTCAGCTTGTGCACCAGGGCCTGTTGATATCTATTCACTCTCATACTCCTTTCCTCTGCAGGGATGAGAGTGGAAAGGTTCTGCTTGTACCGTGGGTCCAGGAGAGTGAACACCCAGTAATCGGTGTTTGAAAAAATTCTTCTAACGCGAGGGTCACGGGATAGGCAGCCTAACATGAAGTCTGCCATGTGCGCCAGAGTCCCAACACGCAAGAATTCCCTCTCCTCACTGGCCTGACTCTCCATTTCCTCCTCCTCCTCCTCCAAGTCCTCCTCTTCAGCCCATACACGCTCAAGAGTTAAGGACTGAGCACTGGTACCCTTTACTGTCTCGCCGACATTCTCCTCCTCTTCCTCCTCATCCTCATCCCCCTCCTCCGATACGCGCTGAGAAACAGACCGGAGGGTGCTCTGGCTATCAAGCGACGTATCTTCCTCCACCGTCTCTTGTGACAAGCGCAAAGCATCCGACTTGATGCTGAGCAGTGAGTTTTTCAACAGGCAAAGCAGCGGGATGGTGAGGCTGATAATGGCGGCATCGCCGCTGACCATCTGTGTTGACTCCTCAAAGTTGCTCAACACCTGGCAGATATCAGACATCCACGTCCACTCCTCATTGTAGACTTGAGGAATCTGAGTGACCTGACTACCAGTTCTGGTGGAAGTTGACATCTGGAACTATTATATTGAACACGTGGGCCAGGCATGGCACATGTGTCAGTCTGCCGAGTTGCAGAGCCGCCACCAGGTTACGCCCGTTGTCACACACAACCATGCCTGGCTTGAGGTTCAGCGGTGCCAGCCACAGATCGGTCTTCGCCGTGATGCCCTGTAACAGCTCTTGGGCGGTGTGCCTTTTGTCACCTAAGCTCAGCAGTTTGAGCACCGCCTGCTGGCGCTTACCCACGGCACTGCTGCTGCGCCTAGAGGTACCGACTGAAGGCGCCGTGCCCACGGATGGTAATTCGGTGGAGGAGGAGGAGGGGTCGGAGGAGGAGGAGGAGGCATAGTACGTCTGAGAGACCGTGACCGAGGTAGGCCCCACAATCCTCAGTGTGGGCAGTACATGAGGGTCATTCTCGGTCCCAGCCTCCACCAAGTTAACCCAATGTGCCGTCAGTGAGATATAGTGTCCCTGCCCGGCAGCACTTGTCCACGTGTCCGTGGTTAGGTGGACCTTCTCAGAAACAGCGTTGGTCAGGGCACGGATGATGTTCTGTGACACGTGCTGGTGTAGGGCTGGGACGGCACATCGGGAAAAATAGTGGCGGCTGGGGACCGAATACCGAGGGGCAGCCACCGCCATGAGATTGCGAAAGGCCTCGGTCTCTACCAGCCTATAGGGCAGCATCTCCAGGCTAAGCAATTTGGAGATGTGGACGTTGAGGGCTTGGGCATGTGGGTGGGTGGAACTGTATTTCCTCTTGCGCTCCAGCGTCTGCTGTAAAGACAGCTGAACGCTGCGCTGGGACACGTTGGTGGACACTGTGGAGGATCGTGGAGGCGAAGGTGTGGTTTTCCGGCGGGAGGCGCTCGTGCCGGGGTCCTGGGCAGGGGGTTGACTAGCAGAGACAGAGAGTGACACAGGGGAAGGAGCAGTGGTGTGACCCGCAGGAGGTGGTGAACGGCCTTGGGTTCCATTGAGTGGGGTGTTTAGCAGTCATATGCCTGTGCATGCTGGTGGTGGTTAGGCTAGTAGTGGGTGGCACCCCTGCTGATCCTGGTGTGGCACAGGTTGCACACCACAGTCCGTCGGTCATCCTCACTTTCTTTAAAGAACCTCCAGACTTGCGAACATCTAGGCCTCGCCACGGGAGCTTCACTACATGAAACAGTTGCTGCTGATGCACCAGCTCTGGCCCTGCTTCTCCCTCTGGCCACACCACTGCCTCTTACAACCTGTTCTGGTGCAGCACTCGCCTCCGCCTCAGAAGCACTGTCTTCACTCGGCATATCAACCCAGCTTGGGTCAGTCACCTCGTCATCCTCCGATTCCTCAGTCTGCTCCCCCCTCGGAATTCCTGCCCTGACAACAACTTCACCACTGTCTGACAACCGTGTCTCCTCATCGTCCGACACCTCTTTACAAACTTCTTCCACTAACTCAACATTGTCATCATCATCATCACCCACAGACTGCGACAGTTGGAAAACTTGGGCATCGGGAACGAGGTCAGCAGCAACCTGAGAAGTGGTTTGTGACTCTGGGAAGGGTCCAGAAAACAGTTCCTGAGAGTATGCCGGATCGCATTCCAAATTTTCCTGGGAGGGGGCAGACTGGGGGGAAGGAGGTTGAGGTGGAGGAGCCAGAGGAGTGCTCCCTTGGGTAACGTGGGTGGACTGCGTGGAAGACTGACTGGTGGACAAATTACTTGAAGCATTGTCCGCAATCCACGACATCAGCTGTTCGCACTGTTGTGGTTTCAACAGTCCTCTACCACGTGTCCCTGTAAGTTGAGACATGAAGCTAGGGAGTGTAGCTCTGCGGCGTTCCACCTGCTCCCTCATCAGCAGGTACTGTCTCACCCTGCCCAGGACCACGGCCTCTGCCCCCTGCAGTAATTGAATGCCCACGCCCACGCCCTCGTCCTCGACCCTTAGCCCTGGAGTTCAACATTTTCTGTATATAAGTGTATTATATAAAAAATAAAAAATAAATGGGCCTGGTATACTGAAACCCACAAACTTGTTCAGTCTGGTTTAATTAAGTGACGTAAAGAAAGTGTCACCTGGACAGAAAATACGGATTGGAGTGAGTGTGCTGAACTGTGACACGCAGAATGGTTCCACGCAGCTGTGTGAAATGGATTTGTATCACTGAGCTAAAACAACAAAAAAACTATTTTTTTTATATATTTTTTTTATATATTTTTTTTTAGTTCTGTTTTTTTGGGAACGTGACGTGCAGGAACTATCGTAGACCTAACTCACACCCTGTTAATGGTGGCTATTTAGACTGCGACCCAGACAAATGTCGCACAGAGATTTTTGGGATCAAGCTATATACGTGACAGGCAGCAAAAGACTTGGTTGTATTCAGTGACGTACAGAAAGTGTCACCTGGACAGAAAATACGGATTGGAGTGAGTTTGCTGAACTGTGACACACAGAATGGTTCCATGCAGCTGTGTGAAATGGATTTGTATCACTGAGCTAAAACAACAAAAAAACTATTTTTTTTATATATTTTTTTATATTTTTTTTTTTTAGTTTTGTTTTTTTGGGAACGTGACGTGCAGGAACTATCGTAGACCTAACTCACACCCTGTTAATGGTGGCTATTTAGACTGTGACCCAGACAAATGTCGCACAGAGATTTTTGGGATCAAGCTATATACGTGACAGGCAGCAAAAGACTTGGTTGTATTCAGTGACGTACAGAAAGTGTCACCTGGACAGAAAATACGGATTGGAGTGAGTGTGCTGAACTGTGACACACAGAATGGTTCCACGCAGCTGTGTGAAATGGATTTGTATCACTGAGCTAAAACAACAAAAAAACTATTTTTTATATATTTTTTTTATATATTTTTTTTAGTTTTGTTTTTTTGGGAACGTGACGTGCAGGAACTATCGTAGACCTAACTCACACCCTGTTAATGGTGGCTATTTAGACTGTGTCACCTGGACAGAAAATAGTGAGTGTACTGAACTGTGACACACAGAATGGTTCCACACTGCTGTGTGCAATGGATTTGTATCACTGAGATATAACATTAAAAAAAAGGGGGTTATATATGGCGATAGCTGCACTACTAGTGCCAGCCAGCCAGCCAAGCCAGGAGACAAAAAAAATTTCTTGTAGCCCTTAGAAGGGCTGTTGGGTTCTTTGTGGGTGATTCCTGCCTAACAGAGAACTAAATGCAGGCCCTAACACTCTCCCTGAAATGCAGCAGCTCTATCCCTAACGACATCCAGACGGCATCTGAGCCGAGCACCGCGGCCAGTCACTAGTATATTCCAGGGTCACCTGATCAGGCCAGCCAACCCCTGCTATCGACATGTAAGGGCCCCACGTGATGCTGGGTGTACCGCAGAGTCTCCTGGCTTGTGATTGGCTGAGTTTATAGGCACCAAAAAAGCACGATGCGGAAGTTGCCATTTCCTCGAGCATGGCGAGATACTCGTCCGAGCAGCGAGCACTTACGAGTACCCTAATACTCGAACGAGCACCAAGCGCCTATAACTCAGCCAATCACAAGCCAGGAGACTCTGCGGTACACCCAGCGTCACGTGGGGCCCTTACATGTCGATAGCAGGGGTTGGCTGGCCTGATCAGGTGACCCTGGAATATACTAGTGACTGGCCGCGGCGCTCGGCTCAGATGCCGTCTGGATAACGTTAGGGATAGAGCTGCTGCCTTTCAGGGACAGTGTTAGGGCCTTCATTTAGTTCTCTGTTAGGCAGGAATCACCCACAAAGAACCCAACAGCCCTTCTAAGGGCTAGAAGAATTTTTTTTTTGTCTCCTGGCTTGGCTGGCAGGCTGGCACTAGTAGTGCAGCTATCGCCATATCTAACCCTGTTTTTTTTTTTATTGTTCTATCTCAGTGATACAAATCCATTGCACACAGCAGTGTGGAACAATTCTGTGTGTCACAGTTCAGCACACTCACTCCAATCCATATAAACTGTCCATGTGACACTTTCTGTACGTCACAGAATACAACCAAGTCATTTGCTACCAATATCATCTACAGCTTGATCCACAAAACTCTCTGTGCGACATTTGTCTGGGTCGCAGACTAAATACCATCGTTAACAGGGTGTCAGTCAGTTCTACCATAGTTCCTGCACGTCACGTTCCCAAAAAAACAAAATAAAAAAAATAAATTATTTTTTCAGTTGTTTTAGCTCAGTGATACAAATCCATTTTACTCAGCTGTGTGTAACCTTTCTGTGTGTCACAGTTCAGCACACTAGCTCCCATCCGTATATACTGTCCAGGTGACACTTTCTGTACGTCACACAATACAACCAAGTCATTTGCTACCAATATCATCTACAGCTTGATCCAGAAAATTCTCTGGGTCGCAGTCTAAATAAGCACCGTTAACAGGGTGTCAGTCAGTTCTACCATAGTTCCTGCACGTCACGTTCCCAAAAAAAACAAAATTTAAAAAAAAATATATAAAACAAAATTTTAAAAAAAGTTCTTTTTTCAGTTGTTTCGCTCAGTGATA
>ONZH01014641.1:0-74618 GCA_900303285.1 Rhinella marina
AATAAAAGGCCTTTTTTTTAAAAATATTTCTAGGTACACAGCCGTGTACTACAAGGTCAGACGGTGTGTATTAACACCACGTATATAAAAGAGTTTTGCAGGCACGCAGAACGCACAGTACAGGTGCCAAATAAAAGGCCTTTTTTTTTAAATATTTCTAGATTACACAGCCGTGTACTAACAGGTCAGACGGTGGTGTATTAACACCCACGTATATAAAAGAGTTTGCAGCACGCAGAACGCAAACTAAAGGAGCCAAATAAAAGGACTTTTTTTTTTAATATTTCTAGGTTCACAGCCGTGTACTACAAGGTCAGATGGTGTGTATTAACACCGACGTATATAAAGAGTTTTAGCAGGCACGCAGAAACGCACAACAGGAGCCAAATGAAAGGCCTTTTTTTATTATTTCTAGGTACACAGCCGTGTACTACAGGTCAGACGGTGTGTATTAACACCACGTATATAAAAGAGTTTTGCAGGCACGCAGAACGCACAATACAGTTGCCAAATTAAAGGACTTTTTAAAAAAATATTTCTAGGTACACAGCCGTGTACTACCAGGTCAGACGGTGTGTATTAACACCACGTATATAAAGAGTTTTGCAGGCACGCAGAACGCACAATACAGGAGCCAAATAAAAGGCCTTTTTTTAAATATTACTAGGTACACAGCCGTGTACTACAAGGTCAGACGGTGTGTATTAACACCACGTATATAAAAGAGTTTTGCAGGCACGCAGAACGCACAATACAGGAGCCAAATAAAAGGCCTTTTTTTAAATATGTCTGATTACACAGCCGTGTACTAACAGGTCAGACGGTGGGTATTAACAGCACGTATATAAAGAGTTTTGTAGGCACGCAGAACGCACAGTACAGGTGCCAAATAAAAGGCCTTTTTTTTTAAATATGTCTGATTACACAAGCCGTGTACTAACAGGTCAGACGGTGGGTATTAACAGCACGTATATAAAAGAGTTTTGCAGGCACGCAGAACGCACAGTACAGGTGCCAAATAAAAGGCCTTTTTTTTAAATATGTCTTGATTACACAGCCGTGTGCTAACAGGTCAGACGGTGGGTATTAACAGCACGTATATAAAAGAGTTTTGCTGGCACGCAGAACGCACACATACAGGTGCCAAATAAAAGGCCTTTTTTAATATTTCTAGGTACACAGCCGTGTACTACAAGGTCAGACGGTGTGTATTAACACCACGTATATATAAGAGTTTTGCAGGCACGCAGAACGCACAATACAGGTGCCAAATAAAAGGCCTTTTTTTTAAAATATTTCTAGGTACACAGCTGTGTACTACAAGGTTAGACGGTGTGTATTAACACCACGTATATAAAAGAGTTTTGCAGGCACGCAGAACGCACAATACAGGTGCCAAATAAAAGGCCTTTTTTTAAAATATTTCTAGGTACACAGCCATGTACTACAAGGTCAGACGGTGTGTATTAACACCACGTATATAACAGAGTTTTGTAGGCACGCAGAACGCACAATACAGGTGCCAAATAAAAGGCCTTTTTTTAAAATATTTCTAGGTACACAGCCGTGTACTACAAGGTCAGACGGTGTGTATAAACACCACGTATATAAAGAGTTTTGCAGGCACGCAGAACGCACAGTACAGGTGCCAAATAAAAGGACTTTTTTTAAAAAATAATTCTAGGTACACAGCCGTGTACTACCAGGTCAGACGGTGTGTATTAACACCACGTATATAAAAGAGTTTTGCAGGCACGCAGAACGCACAATACAGGTGCCAAATAAAAGGCCTTTTTTTTAAAATATGTCTGATTACACAGCCGTGTATTAACAGGTCAGACGGTGGGTATTAACAGCACGTATATAAAAGAGTTTTGCAGGCACGCAGAACGCACAGTACAGGTGCCAATAAAAGGACTTTTTTTTAAATATGTCTGATTACACAGCCGTGTACTAACAGGTCAGACGGTGGGTATTAACAGCACGTATATAAAAGAGTTTTGCTGGCACGCAGAACGCACAGTACAGGTGCCAAATAAAAGGCCTTTTTTTTAATATTTCTAGGTACACAGCCGTGTACTACAAGGTCAGACGGTGTGTATTAACACCACGTATATAAAAGAGTTTTGCAGGCACGCAGAACGCACACTACAGGAGCCAAATAAAAGGACTTTTTTTTTAATATTTCTAGGTACACAGCCGTGTACTTCAAGGTCAGATGGTGTGTATTAACACCACGTATATAAAAGAGTTTTGCAGGCACTCAGAACGCACAATATATGAGCCAAATAAAAGGCCTTTTTTTTATTATTTCTAGGTACACAGCCGTGTACTACAAGGTCAGACGGTGTGTATTAACACCACGTATATAAAAGAGTTTTGCAGGCACGCAGAACGCACAATACAGTTTCCAAATTAAAGGACTTTTTAAAAAAAATATTTCTAGGTACACAGCCGTGTACTACCAGGTCAGACGGTGTGTATTAACACCACGTATATAAAAGAGTTTTGCAGGCACGCAGAACGCACAATACAGGAGCCAAATAAAAGGCCTTTTTTTAATATTACTAGGTACACAGCCGTGTACTACAAGGTCAGACGGTGTGTATTAACACCACGTATATATAAGAGTTTTGCAGGCACGCAGAACGCACAATACAGGTGCCAAATAAAAGGCCTTTTTTTAAAATATTTCTAGGTACACAGCTGTGTACTACAAGGTTAGACGGTGTGTATTAACACCACGTATATAAAAGAGTTTTGCAGGCACGCAGAACGCACAATACAGGTGCCAAATAAAAGGCCTTTTTTTAAAATATTTCTAGGTACACAGCCATGTACTACAAGGTCAGACGGTGTGTATTAACACCACGTATATAACAGAGTTTTGTAGGCACGCAGAACGCACAATACAGGTGCCAAATAAAAGGCCTTTTTTTAAAAATATTTCTAGGTACACAGCCGTGTACTACAAGGTCAGACGGTGTGTATAAACACCACGTATATAAAAGAGTTTTGCAGGCACGCAGAACGCACAATACAGGTGCCAAATAAAAGGCCTTTTTTTTTAAATATGTCTGATTACACAGCCGTGTATTAACAAGTCAGATGGTGGGTATTAACAGCACGTATATAAAAGAGTTTTGCAGGCACGCAGAACGCACAGTACAGGTGCCAAATAAAAGGACTTTTTTTTAAATATGTCTGATTACACAGCCGTGTACTAACAGGTCAGACGGTGGGTATTAACAGCACGTATATAAAAGAGTTTTGCTGGCACGCAGAACGCACAGTACAGGTGCCAAATAAAAGGCCTTTTTTTAAATATTTCTAGGTACACAGCCGTGTACTACAAGGTCAGACGGTGTGTATTAACACCACGTATATAAAAGAGTTTTGCAGGCACGCACAACGCACAGTACAGGTGCCAAATAAAAGGCCTTTTTTTTAATATTTCTAGGTACACAGCCGTGTACTACAAGGTCAGACGGTGTGTATTAACACCACGTATATAAAAGAGTTTTGCAGGCACGCAGAACGCACACTACAGGAGCCAAATAAAAGGACTTTTTTTTTAATATTTCTAGGTTCACAGCCGTGTACTACAAGGTCAGATGGTGTGTATTAACACCACGTATATAAAAGAGTTTTGCAGGCACGCAGAACGCACAATACAGGAGCCAAATAAAAGGCCTTTTTTTATTATTTCTAGGTACACAGCCGTGTACTACAAGGTCAGACGGTGTGTATTAACACCACGTATATAAAAGAGTTTTGCAGGCACGCAGAACGCACAATACAGTTGCCAAATTAAAGGACTTTTTAAAAAAAATATTTCTAGGTACACAGCCGTGTACTACCAGGTCAGACGGTGTGTATTAACACCACGTATATAAAAGAGTTTTGCAGGCACGCAGAACGCACAATACAGGAGCCAAATAAAAGGCCTTTTTTTAAATATTACTAGGTACACAGCCGTGTACTACAAGGTCAGACGGTGTGTATTAACACCACGTATATAAAAGAGTTTTGCAGGCACGCAGAACGCACAATACAGGAGCCAAATAAAAGGCCTTTTTTTTAAATATGTCTGATTACACAGCCGTGTACTAACAGGTCAGACGGTGGGTATTAACAGCACGTATATAAAAGAGTTTTGTAGGCACGCAGAACGCACAGTACAGGTGCCAAATAAAAGGCCTTTTTTTTAAATATGTCTGATTACACAGCCGTGTACTAACAGGTCAGACGGTGGGTATTAACAGCACGTATATAAAAGAGTTTTGCAGGCACGCAGAACGCACAGTACAGGTGCCAAATAAAAGGCCTTTTTTTTAAATATGTCTGATTACACAGCCGTGTGCTAACAGGTCAGACGGTGGGTATTAACAGCACGTATATAAAAGAGTTTTGCTGGCACGCAGAACGCACAATACAGGTGCCAAATAAAAGGCCTTTTTTTAATATTTCTAGGTACACAGCCGTGTACTACAAGGTCAGACGGTGTGTATTAACACCACGTATATATAAGAGTTTTGCAGGCACGCAGAACGCACAATACAGGTGCCAAATAAAAGGCCTTTTTTTAAAATATTTCTAGGTACACAGCTGTGTACTACAAGGTTAGACGGTGTGTATTAACACCACGTATATAAAAGAGTTTTGCAGGCACGCAGAACGCACAATACAGGTGCCAAATAAAAGGCCTTTTTTTAAAATATTTCTAGGTACACAGCCATGTACTACAAGGTCAGACGGTGTGTATTAACACCACGTATATAACAGAGTTTTGTAGGCACGCAGAACGCACAATACAGGTGCCAAATAAAAGGCCTTTTTTAAAAAATATTTCTAGGTACACAGCCGTGTACTACAAGGTCAGACGGTGTGTATAAACACCACGTATATAAAAGAGTTTTGCAGGCACGCAGAACGCACAGTACAGGTGCCAAATAAAAGGACTTTTTTTAAAAAATAATTCTAGGTACACAGCCGTGTACTACCAGGTCAGACGGTGTGTATTAACACCACGTATATAAAAGAGTTTTGCAGGCACGCAGAACGCACAATACAGGTGCCAAATAAAAGGCCTTTTTTTTAAAATATGTCTGATTACACAGCCGTGTATTAACAGGTCAGACGGTGGGTATTAACAGCACGTATATAAAAGAGTTTTGCAGGCACGCAGAACGCACAGTACAGGTGCCAAATAAAAGGACTTTTTTTTAAATATGTCTGATTACACAGCCGTGTACTAACAGGTCAGACGGTGGGTATTAACAGCACGTATATAAAAGAGTTTTGCTGGCACGCAGAACGCACAGTACAGGTGCCAAATAAAAGGCCTTTTTTTTAATATTTCTAGGTACACAGCCGTGTACTACAAGGTCAGACGGTGTGTATTAACACCACGTATATAAAAGAGTTTTGCAGGCACGCAGAACGCACAGTACAGGTGCCAAATAAAAGGCCTTTTTTTTAATATTTCTAGGTACACAGCCGTGTACTACAAGGTCAGACGGTGTGTATTAACACCACGTATATAAAAGATTTTGCAGGCACGCAGAACGCACACTACAGGAGCCAAATAAAAGGACTTTTTTTTTAATATTTCTAGGTACACAGCCGTGTACTTCAAGGTCAGATGGTGTGTATTAACACCACGTATATAAAAGAGTTTTGCAGGCACTCAGAACGCACAATATAGGAGCCAAATAAAAGGCCTTTTTTTTATTATTTCTAGGTACACAGCCGTGTACTACAAGGTCAGACGGTGTGTATTAACACCACGTATATAAAAGAGTTTTGCAGGCACGCAGAACGCACAATACAGTTTCCAAATTAAAGGACTTTTTAAAAAAAATATTTCTAGGTACACAGCCGTGTACTACCAGGTCAGACGGTGTGTATTAACACCACGTATATAAAAGAGTTTTGCAGGCACGCAGAACGCACAATACAGGAGCCAAATAAAAGGCCTTTTTTTTATATTACTAGGTACACAGCCGTGTACTACAAGGTCAGACGGTGTGTATTAACACCACGTATATAAAAGAGTTTTGCAGGCACGCAGAACGCACAATACAGGAGCCAAATAAAAGGCCTTTTTTTTAAAATATGTCTGATTACACAGCCGTGTACTAACAGGTCAGACGGTGGGTATTAACAGCACGTATATAAAAGAGTTTTTGCAGGCACGCAGAACGCACAGTACAGGTGCCAAATAAAAGGCCTTTTTTTAAATATGTCTGATTACACAGCCGTGTACTAACAGGTCAGACGGTGGGTATTAACAGCACGTATATAAAAGAGTTTTGCAGGCACGCAGAACGCACAGTACAGGTGCCAAATAAAAGGCCTTTTTTTTTAAATATGTCTGATTACACAGCCGTGTGCTAACAGGTCAGACGGTGGGTATTAACAGCACGTATATAAAAGAGTTTTGCTGGCACGCAGAACGCACAGTACAGGTGCCAAATAAAAGACTTTTTTTTAAATATGTCTGATTACACAGCCGTGTACTAACAGGTCAGACGGTGGGTATTAACAGCACGTACATAAAAGAGTTTTGCAGGCACGCAGAACGCACAGTACAGGTGCCAAATAAAAGGCCTTTTTTTTAAATATGTCTGATTACACAGCCGTGTACTAACAGGTCAGATGGTGGGTATTAACAGCACGTATATAAAAGAGTTTTGCAGGCACGCAGAACGCACAATACAGGTGCCAAATAACAGGACTTTTTTTTAAATATGTCTGAGTACACAGCCGTGTACTAACAGGTCAGACGGTGGGTATTTACACCTGGTATACAAAAAGGGTATTGCAGGCACACAGAACCCAGAACACTAGAGCCAAAGAAACTGTATTTAAAAAAAAAAATGTACACAGCCGTATACTGCCAGAAGATCAGATGGTGCATATACACACTAGGTATATAACAGGGTTTTGCAGCCCCTAATACACCACTAATGCCTCTCTCTGTCCCTACTCCAGCAGCTATCCCTGAATACAGCAGCCGTTCTCTGCAGAGTGTATATAGTAGTAAAGCTATCACTGTACTGCACTATAGTAGCCCTGATAAGGGCTTTTAATCACACTCCTGCCTGTCCAACAGCTAAAACCTATCTCTCCCTTCTCCAGCCTCTGTCCCTGACTAAGTTCACGCAGCATATGCGAACGAGCAGGAAGACCTGAGTTATTAATATTCGAGGTCACGTGGTTTTTCCAGCCAATCCATGTAGACGCCGTTTTCGCGCTGCCAGCGTGCTCCGCGGGCCTGTCATACCCCCCCTGCATGGTGATTGGTGGAAAAAGAGCGCCAGGGAAGGTGGGAGGGGAAACGAATTCTTAGTGCGCCATCGCCGTTATACTCGATCGAAATCGAGTATGCCGAATAGCGTAGTATTCGATCGAATACCGGCTCGATCGAACACTACTCGCTCATCTCTATTAAGAACCCTTAAGAAGGTTGAGCAGCCATTAAAAAAAAGAGTGTACATGGAATCTGTGAAGGTAACACATGAGGCTATTATACTTCACAGGCCTTGATTGGGTCTGAAGGGTTCTGGCCCCTAGTCTTCTGGCAGCATGCAAGAGCTTCTTTTGATGGTCTACACCCCCACTTTGGGAATGGTAGAGGTTTTATGAGGTATTTCCCCTTGGCTGGATTGGAAAGTTAAGTATTTAAATACATGAAAGCATATCTCAGCGAGAATGCTGGAAATAACCCACAGTTCATCTAGAATTAGTTGAAATTACAAAGATTTGAGCATCATTCATTTTGGGTAGAAGTGTCTTACATCTGTCCTGTCATTCAGTTAAAGGCTTTCAGTTAAAGTTCTTTCATCAACAACTCTGGTCTCCTGCCAGTTATTTCTGTACCTCACCATCTAAGGCTCCCTAATTTCTATCAGCCAGGAGACCTCCACATCCAAATTGTGCTGAGAGGGGACTAAACCTACTACACTTATCAACCTGCAGACCCCTCTTGACTGTGCATGGCCCAGGGAGTGCAGGGAGCAGGACCCACCATGACCGCTACTACCTCTCACAAGAATTCAACTCCCATTCTCTCCCGTCACACTTTCACTGGGTCTTTGCTTATGAATTGTGCATGTTTATCTGTTTTGCAAGCAAATTGCCATTGCCCCAATACACATTAGGCTATTTTTGGCTAACTTTATCATTTTCACCAAGATCAGCAGATCAGTCTAATGTTTATGGTAATCTCTTGAGTTTCCCCTGACAAATTATGTTGGGGGAAAAAATGAATAAGCTGCTTTGAATGTTGATGCCCCAGACATAAGCTGTTGCCAGAGGCATCTGGCAGTGACTTTCTCCTCTCTCTTCATTGAATGCACATACCTACTTGGCCAAACTGAGCATGTATGTGGCAGCTGAAAGAGATAGCTTTTGGCCTAATGAGCACTTGGCGAACAGCTTTGAAGGTTTAAGGACACCATTAAAAATAATATAGACAAAGCACATTGTTCAGATGGTAGCAAACTACAGTATGCAAAATAAATTAAATGGCTTGTCACACCATTACATGCCATATTCATGTTATAGATATTAATAAACATTAATCAGAATCACCATTTATATGCCATTAAAATGATCCAGTGAAGAATTATGACATTTACTTACATAGTATGTTAACACCTGGTGCCCAAAGTATATAGCAATGTGTACTGTATATCCATCTACTGAGCTGTGTGCTGCTGGTCACACATGCTCAGTCACACTCAACACAGCCAGGTCTCTGCATAATGATGCTCCATTCTGTACAAATAGCTTTCTTCCCTGTTTTCAGTGCAAAGGAGTTACTAAAAATATATCCCTTACCTGCAGAAATCAATTTCCATTAGAGTATCACAATGCAGAGACCTGTCTGTGGGGAAAGTGACGGAGCATACATGACCAGCAGCACACAGCTTAGTAAATGGATGTGGACATTTTTATACCCATTGACCACCATGTGGCACCATACTATGTTAATTAAAATGTAATGCCTGTCAATAGTATGTAAATGGCAAAGATGCTTATTTTTTATGATCTAAAAAATTGATATGACATGAAATGGTGGAACAACCCCTTTAAGCTCACTAATTGCTAAACTTATTTCTTAGACTTGTTTTTACCTGTCACTGCAGGATCAAGCCACACGCAGGGTTTAATAGTAGTCTGTGACCATGGAGACTAAAAGGAGCTGTATAAATAAAATAGAAGTATTTTTTTCAAGTTGCTTCATTTTTCTAACATATAAAAAGTTGGTAAAAAAAATCCAAATAATATGTTTCCAAATGCGTTAGAGCTTCTGTTGCAGATTTTATGGGTGCTTTGCAATTAAGTGTCATTACTATTCAATGTTAGAGATCGTGAACGCAACCATAGCTGTTTTTGCGGTCCTGAAATTGCGGATCTGCAAAACATGAATACCAGCCGTGTCCTTTCTGCATTTTATGGAACGGAATATCCTGCCCTCTATAGAACAGTACTATCCTTGTCCGTAAAACAGACAAGAAACGGATATGTTCTAGAATGGACATACGGAAAATATACAGTTGTATGCATGAACACTTAAGAGATTTGCTAATTTATATTGTATTTGTTTAATTTTGTGTGGATAAATCAATCTCCTATCTTATCTGATGCTCTAAATCAGGGATCTACATTAATTAACAATGTGGGTTCTTTTTTGTCATTTGTATATAAACACAAAATATTGTTTAAATATATAGGTTTGATGATGCAAAAAAGAGACCGAAGAGCTGATACACTTCACTTCTTTCCAAATTACCATAATAAGATGTCTTGGCTACAAGTGACCAAATTGCTATGTTTTCAACTACTTATACTGGAGTGTTTTAAGCAAGGAACTGTAAGTGAACATGAAACAGTATGCTCCCCAGTGACAGATCAAACCTTATGCGAAGAAAAACTTGAAAAAAAGCTGGATTTTACAAAGCTTTCAAAAGGTAAAGGCAAATATTTTCAAGTCATTGCATTTTTTATTCAAGAAAACATATATTTCAGCACTAATCTGTTATGGCTTAGAAGTCCCCTGAACGTCTGTGACCCGTAAAAGGCAGACAGTTTTGTAAGAACAACAAAGGAGTGGATACAAAAGGCAGGAGATATATTGTACCAGTCTTTACTTTTCTTTTTCGTTTTTGCTTCAATGAATGGTTTTAGCTCAAAGAACTGCCACAAAAAGTACATGTGTAATTCCCGCCTTAAAGTAATGCAGATGGAATTATAATTTTTCATTTTCTTGAGCTGTCAATAGGATTTTTGTTCCCTCGTTTTAGATAATAAATGATCAATTCTGTTATTATGACCGGAAGCTGTTATTATATACACATAGATGATATTGTGTGCATATGTTTTTTATATGCAAGTTGAGCAGTATTTGCTATTACCATGATTTTTAATATTCAATAATTGTAAGAGGAATGAATGAGCAACCTTTATGTTATCACTCATACCCCTTTTCTCAAACACTTTACATTATGTTGGCAGTGCATCTTCTGTTTACATCAGAAATGTGCTACCAACAAGTAATCATTTTGCGACTGCATAAAACATGCAATCAGGTAGCAAAGGAGTATTTGCTTATTTGTTGGCTGATCGGTAAACTGTTTACACAGGGCAGTCCTCCCAGACGACTCCTTTTCCCCAACAAAGAAATAAAATGTACTATTCAATCATATCAAAAAGCACCCAGTGTTTTATGGACTGCAAGTTCAAATTCTTATACATAGACTTCCACCACCCCATCATAGACTGCTACAAACTTACCAGCCACTTCTCCTCACCCACCATCATGAACTACTGCAATCTTATTATGCCCGCCCATGAACTGCGCTGCAGCTGTAGTTTTGTGAGCCACTCATATTACACTTAGGCTATGTAAACATATGTTGCAGAGGTTCCAGCAGGAGCTTGCATCAAGATTCCAGCACAAGTAAAGGGCAAAAGAATGCTGCATGTAGCAGTATTTCATCAGGCAAAATGTCTGTATTTATGTCGGGTCCCGATGGACCCCATTATTGTGAATGGGATCCTTTAAGTGTTGGCAGTATTCAGCATATGCAGGAACAGAATACGTAATAACATACGTAATTTTGCTCTAACTTATCCACCTATATACAAAGCACAATCTGAATTTTCTGTCCAGGTGACCCATTCTGTACGTCACGTCAGTGAAAAAGGTCTTTTGCTCTCACTTATACAGCTACATTACAAAAATCTCTGTGCGACATTTTCCCTCTGGCTCCTCCACCTCAACCTCCTTCCCCCCAGTCTGCCCCCTCCCAGGAAAATTTGGAATGCGATCCGGCATACTCTGAGGAACTGTTTTCTGGACCCTTCCCAGAGTCACAAACCACTTCTCAGGTTGCTGCTGACCTCGTTCCCGATGCCCAAGCTTTCCAACTGTCGCAGTCTGTGGGTGATGATGATGACGACAATGTTGACTTAGTGGAAGAAGTTTGTAAAGAGGTGTCAGACGATGAGGAGACACGGTTGTCAGACAGTGGTGAAGTTGTTGTCAGGGCAGGAAGTCCGAGGGGGGAGTAGACTGAGGAATCGGAGGATGACGAGGTGACTGACCCAAGCTGGGTTGATATGCCGAGTGAAGACAGTGCTTCTGAGGCGGAGGCGAGTGCTGCACCAGAACAGGTTGTTCCAGCACCAGAAGAGGCAGTGGTGTGGCCAGAGGGAGAAGCAGGGCCAGAGCTGGTGCATCAGCAGCAACTGTTTCACGTAGTGAAGCTCCCGTGGCGAGGCCTAGATGTCCGCAAGTCTGGAGGTTCTTTAAAGAAAGTGAGGATGACCGACGGACTGTGGTGTGCAACCTGTGCCACACCAGGATAAGCAGGGGTGCCACCACTACTAGCCTAACCACCACCAGCATGCGCAGGCATATGAGTGCTAAACACCCCACCCAATGGAACCAAGGCCGTTCACCACCTCCTGCGGGTCATACCACTACTCCTTCCCCTGTGTCACTCGCTGCCTCTGCTAGTCAACCCCCTGCTCAGGACCCCGGCACGAATGCCTCCCGCCGGAAAACCACACCTTCGCCTCCACGATCCTCCACAGCGTCCACCAATGTGTCCCAGCGCAGCGTTCAGCTGTATTTACAGCAGACGCTGGAGCACAAGAGGAAATACAGTTCCACCCACCCACATGCCCAAGCCCTCAATGTCCACATCTCCAAATTGCTGAGCCTGGAGATGCTGCCCTATAGGCTGATAGAGACAGAGGCCTTTCGCAATCTCATGGTGGTGGCTGCCCCTCGGTATTCGGTCCCCAGCCGCCACAATTTTTCCGATGTGCCGTCCCAGCCCTACACCAGCACGTGTCACAGAACATCATCCGTGCCCTGACCAACGCTGTTTCTGAGAAGGTCCACCTAACCACGGACACGTGGACAAGTGCTGCCGGGCAGGGACACTATATCTCACTGACGGCACATTGGGTTAACTTGGTGGAGGCTGGGACCGAGAATGACCCTGGGGCCGCTCATGTACTGCCCACACCGAGGATTGCGGGGCCTACCTCGGTCACGGTCTCTCAGACGTACTATGCCTCCTCCTCCGACCCCTCCTCCTCCTCCTCCTCCGAATTACCATCCGTGGGCACGACGCCTTCAGTCGGTAGCTCTAGGCGCAGCAGCAGTGCCGTGGGTAAGCTCCAGCAGGTGGTGCTCAAACTGCTGAGCATAGGTGACAAAAGGCACACCGCCCAAGAGCTGTTACAGGGCATCACGGCGCAGACCGATCTGTGGCTGGCACCGCTGAACCTCAAGCCAGGCATTGTTGTGTGTGACAATGGGCGTAACCTGGTGGCGGCTCTGCAACTCGGCAGACTGACACATGTGCCATGCCTGGCCCACGTGTTCAATCTAATAGTTCAGCGGTTCCTCAAGACATACCCCAATCTGTCTGATTTGCTCACCAAGGTGCGCCGCATCTGTGCGCATTTCCAAAAGTCTACCACAGATGCTGCCACTCTCAGGGCAGCGCAGCACCGTCTACAACTGCCCGCTCACCAACTGTTGTGCGACGTGCCCACAAGATGGAATTCGACATTAAACATGTTATCCAGAGTTTACCAGCAGCGCAGAGCCATTGTAGACTGCCAGATGTCAACTTTCACGAGAACTGGTAGTCAGGTCACTCAGATTCCTCAAGTCTACAATGAGGAGTGGACGTGGATGTCTGATATCTGCCAGGTGTTGAGCAACTTTGAGGAGTCAACACAGATGGTCAGCGGCGATGCCGCCACTATCAGCCTCACCATCCCGCTGCTTTGCCTGTTGAAAAACTCACTGCTTAGCATGAAGTCGGATGCTTTGCGCTTGTCACAAGAGATGGTGGAGGAAGATACGTCGCTTGATAGCCAGAAGACCCTCCGGTCTGTTTCTCAGCGCGTATCAGAGGAGGGGGATGAGGATGAGGAGGAAGAGGAGGAGAATGTCGGCAAGACAGAAGAGGGTACCAGTGCTCAGTCCTTCTTAACTCTTGAGCGTGTATGGGCTGAAGAGGAGGAGGCAGAGGAAATGGAGAGTCAGGCCAGTGAGGAGAGGGAATTCTTGCGTGTTGGGACTCTGGCGCACATGGCAGACTTCATATTAGGCTGCCTATCCCGTGACCCTCGTGTTAGAAGCTTTTTTTCAAACACCGATTACTGGGTGTTCACTCTCCTGGACCCACGGTACAAGCAGAACCTTTCAACTCTCATCCCTGCAGAGGAAAGGAGTATGAGAGTGAATAAATATCAACAGGCCCTGGTGCACAAGCTGAAACAATCCTTCCCATCTGACGCCACCAGCGGCAGAGGGCATGGTTCTGTGGGCCATGTAGCGGGGGAGAGGAGGCGAGCAGGCAGCTTGTCCAGCACTGGCAGGGGAACGCTCTCCAAGGCCTTTGCCAGTTTTATGTCACCCCAGCAAGACACTGTCGCCTGTCCCTAGTCTAGGCAGAGTAGGGGGGAGCTGTACAGAAAGATGGTGAGGGAGTACCTAGCTGACCATACCAACGTCCGGATCGCTCCATACAACTACTGGGTTTCAAAGCTGGACACGTGGCCTGAACTGGCACTGTACGCCTTGGAGTTGCTGGCCTGCCCTGCTGCTAGCGTGCTGTCAGAGCGGGTATTCAGTGCAGCTGGTGGCGTCATCACCGATAAGCGTACACGCCTGTCAACTGACAGCGCTGACAGGCTGACACTTATTAAAATTAACAAAGCCTGGATTTCACCGGAATTCAAATCTCCTCCGGGGGAAAGCAGCTAAAGATTTACATTACTTATGTATCCGATTCCTCTTCTCTACTCCTCCTCCTCCTCCTCCTCCTCCTTGTAGTCTTTGCCTAACGCTGACCAAAAAAACGCCATTTTTTACAGGTCCAACTGGCACTCTTTTACCACAATTTTTCCGGAGGGCCCCCTATAGGCCCTCTCTTCAAACAATTTTTCCGGAGGTCCACCTACAGGCCCTCTCGATAAATAATTTTTCCGGAGGTCCACCTACAGGCCCTCTCTCCAAACAATTTTTCCGGAGGGCCACCTACAGGCCCTCTCTCCAAACAATTTTTCCGGAGGTCCACCTACAGGCCCTCTCTCCAAACAATTTTTCCAGAGGTCCACCTACAGGCCCTCTCTCTTCTAAACTTGATGTAAGCCAACATTTCGACAATCGATAACCCGAAATGGGTCCGCCGTCGAGCCCGGCGTTCGGCCACCCTGAGCATTTCACATACTCTTACTGAGTCTGACGCTGGGGCCGCTCATGTACTTCCCACTTGGAGGATTGCGGGGCCTACCTCGTTCACGGTTTCTCAGAATTAGTATGCCAATTCCTCCAACCCCTCCTCCTCCACCTTCGAATTACCATCCGTGCTTCACGTCCTGCTACCTCAGTCTAACTCGGTCACTCTGTTGTCACCGCCATGCTGTGTCAGGCTAAATTTTTGGGTGGCTCACCTTCTACCTCATGTAACTTGGTCACTTGCTGGTGTCACCGCCATGCTGTGACAGGCTTATGCCTGCATCGTGTGGCTGGGGATAGGAGAGCAGTGCCAGCATGGGCATGGGTGATGGACCTTCGTTGCACCTAGTTAGGTGCTTCCCTATATATTCCCACCATGCCAGCCATGGGTTGTACATAAACTAATAACAGGAAAAACAAAAAAAAATGAGAAAACTATTTTACAGGAGGGTCAACCGCAGACACTCCAAAACAATTTTACATGAGGGAGTGTCTCCCCGTCCGCGATCGTGTTCGGTCAGGCTGTCAGTAGGTACACCACCTCTGTCGTCCGCAGAAGCGGCCACTATGAGGAAGGCCACGGCAAGAACATCCCCTTTTCAATTGAGAATAAGTGTAGAATTGTAGTAGGATGACACTTTTCTTCGGCAGTGGATTCACCTTCCCCTTTATCATTGCCAGACAACAGTTGGTGAAAAAGTAATTGGCAATGATGAAGAAAATGTAACGGTGCAGTGGACCGTCTGTGACGCAAAACCTATATATTCCCACCATGCCAGCCATGGGTTATACATAAACTAATAACAGGAAAAACAAAAAAATATTTTACAGAAGGGTCAACTACAGACACTCCTAAACAATTTTTTAGGAGGGTCAACTTTGGACGCTCCAAAACAAATTTTTGGGAGGCTCACCTACAGACATTTGACTGCTACCTCAATCTAACTTGGTCACTTGTTGGTGTCACTACGCTGTCACCATGCTGTGTCAGGCTTATGCCTGCGTCGTGGGGCAGGGGATAGCACAGCAGTGCCAGCATGAGCAGTGGTGTCACCTGCAGGCGGTGATGGACCTGTGCCTCGCCTTTCTTGGTCTGGGTGAGCACAATTGCCATGAGGGTCACCACCAGGCTGTTGCAGGAGAATTTGGGGTAATGGTGGGATTAGGCAGCCTCAGAGGCATCCATGCATGCTGCCCCTGCTGTTTCCTGTCCATTTCCGTGGTGTTTCCATCATTTTCTGAGGTTTCCAGGTTTTTTCCCAGCCTTCCCTAGGCAGAGCATTGGTCCCCTGCAAAAATGCTCGAGTCTCCCATTGACTTCAATGGGGTTCATTACTCGAAACGAGCACCCGAGCATCGGGAAAAGTTCGACTCGAATAACGAGAACCCGAGCATTTTAGTGCTTGCTCAGCTTTAATTACTACTTATTGGCATTTGTTTGATTGTGTTTTCCTACCCTTTTCTTTTATTTTGTATTTCTTCCCTTTCCCCCTCCATTTCTTTCTTTTTTCCCACTCGCCCCTTTTTCCCTTTCCTTTCTGCTCTCTTTCCTTTCTTTTGCTTCTCCCTCTTTTTTCCTTCTTACTTTTCTCATTTTTTTTTTGTTATAGATGCTGTCTGACTGTATGAAAACACAGAAGAATGATTCATCCTCGATAGATCTATCCTCAGACATAAGAACAATATGGTCTCTAATGGAATATAAGATGCAAACTTTGGATACAATTTCAGGATGTATGGAATAGGGTTATAGTTTTGAACATGGGTAACGTGGCTTACAGATTCACATTGTTAATGTTGTTTGGTCACCATAACAACTGGGGGTGTGATTAGAGTGATATGTAAAAATAACGTAATATGTGTATGGTGCTTGGTTATTGGAGAGATTAAAATATTACCTTAGTGGTTTACAATTAGACTAGTTATGACATTGCCTCCAGGCAATACAAGCTAGATAGCGCAGGACAGCCATGACAACCAGGAACGTACAGTAGCTGGTGCTGTATGACATTGCAATATGGGTACTGTGATGTCCTTAAAGAGAATGAGTTAGACCGAAGATATCTGAGGAATACCTGTGTTTCTCCTATGTCATGCTACTAGGGCATTATACTATAAAGTTCTGTTGGAGATAGGATCAGGAATATTATGGTGGTATACTTTTGATAATTAGGGTGATAAACTAAGAAGGATACTATGCGAGTGATTGACATGCACATGTGGACAAAATTGGGGGTACTCTGGCAGGACCCTGCCATATTTCTCCTTAAGGACCAGCCTGTTTTTTGGAAATCTGACGTGTCACTTTATGTAGTAATAACTACGGAGCACTTATCCAAGCCATTCTGAGACTGTTCTCTCATGAAAGATTGTACTTCATGATAGTTGTAAATTTGAGATAATATGTTTCACCTTTATTTATGAAAATGCAAAATTTATGAAAAATGTGGAAAAGTTTGCAATTTTCAAAATTTCTCTGCTTTTAAGATCGATAGTGCTACCTCATAAAATAGTTATTACTTAACATTCACCATATTTCTACTTTATGTTGACATCATTTTGTAAATGTAATTTTATTTTTTTAAGAATAATTTTATTTTTTTTAGAATCATTTTCAAAATCCACTTTTTAAAGGGCCAATTCAGTTATGTCAAATTAAGTCACTTTGAGGGGCCTAAATAATAGAAACCATCCATAAATTATCCAATATTGGAAACTACACCTCTCAAATTATTCAAAACTGATTTTGAAAACTTTGCTAACCCATTAGATGTCCCACAGGAATTAAAGGAAAATTTTACCTTTTTTTTTGCAGATTTTTCATTTTAATCAATTTTTCCTGTAATGCAGATAGGGTCAACAGCCAAACAAACCTCAATATTTATGACCCTGATTTTGCAGTTTACAGAAACACCTCATATAAAAGAGAGGACACTCCATATGGTTTTTTGATGGCAGATTTTGCTGGAATGGTTTTCGAGAGCCATGTTACATTTAAAGAGACACTGAGGTACCCCCACAGTGGAAAACTACACCCCCATGTAATTTTTTGAGAAGTGTAGTAAGTACTTTGATCCTACAGTCATTTCAGAGAATTTAGAAACATGTGGTTATGAAAATGAAAAATTATATTTTTCAACTAAAATGTTTCTTTATCTCAAACTTTTTTATTTTCACAAGGGGTAACAGAAAACACCTATTTTCTCCTTATTACGGACACACCCCATATGTGGTCAGAAACTGCTGTATGGGCACACAGCAGGGCTCAGAAGAGAAGGGGCACCATATGGCTTTTGGAGGGCAGATTTCACTGGAAATTTTTCAGACATCATGTTGCTTTTGAAGATCTCCTGATGCACCCTACAGTAGAAACCTCCAAAAAGTGACCCTATTTTGAAAATGTACACCCCTATAGAATTTTTCAAGGGGTATAGTGAGCACTTTGGCCCACAGACGTATCATAGAATTAAGAAACACTTAGCCATGAAAATGAAAAATTACATATGTCACAATAAAACGTTGCATTAGGTCCAATATTTTCATTTTCACAAGGGGTAACAGGAGAAAAAGCACCCTATAATTTGTTATCCATTTTCTCCTAAATATGACAGAACCTTATATGTGGTTTCAAAGTGCTGTATGGGCACACTGCAGGGCTCAGAAGGGAAGGAGTGCCATGTGAATTTGAGGCCTAATTTGGTGATTTATACAGCATTGACCAACAACTGCAGAGGGTCTGAGGTTAAATAAAAAAAGAAAACCCCCAAAAATTACCCTATTTTAGAAATCACACCCCTCACAGAATTTACCAATGGATGTAGTGAGCATATTGACCCAACAGCAAAGCAGCCTCAACATATCATTGGGCTTTCTCCATGTTTCACGGTAAGTATAATGTTCTGTTTGTATGATTCATTTTTGCATCTGTGAACATAGAACTGACATGATGTTGGACTTTGTTTTCCGACCTGAGCACGCACGTTCACCCTCCCCCACTATAGCAATGGATTCTGAGATGGACACACAGAAGAAGTGTTGTGATATTGCCTTAAATGTGGGTACAGAAGATGCAGGTGTATTTTTTAATCAATGTAATTCTAAAGATAAGCTTCAAGTTATTAGTATAACACCTTTCACACGCACTGAATTTGATGCATTTAATATGAAATGATGATTAGGAATATGAACAAGTTACCACAGAACTATCTAGAGCCAAGACAGAGCTCAGAACCAGAGTAACAGACAACCAAGCACAACTTTTCTTCAAGAAAAAAAGAAAATAAAAGAGTACAAGCTGAAAAAAGTAGAAAAATAGAAAGACAATTTTTAAAAGAGATAAACAGGACTTTGAAAATGGGAGGATTTTTGATGGGGGTCCAAACAGACGAAATAAAAATTGATGGATAGTAAATTAAAAAAAACACATGATTACTGGACCACTGAATCTGAATCCAGCAAGTCAGGCGACTCCTCATCTTTACGACAAAGATCTGATACGGCTCAGCACAGTAGTGATTCCAAGAATGTTCCTTTAGAAGAAGAATCAGAGGGGGTAGAGGAAAAAAGGAAAAACAAAAACAAAACAAAAACAGTATTGCAAGAAAAAGCAGGTGTACTAAAGATGCTGAATGTAAACAATGCCAATGATAAAAAAATTTGATTAATCTCACAGGGATACCACTACATAATGACTGCCTGTCTATTCTATCTAAGAGCGGGATTTGAAATAGATCTTTATAAATCAGTATGGAGGTTAAATCTACATAAACTCTATGGATCATCCAACTATTTGTTAGAACAAAAATAGGGGGAGGCACCGATGATTATAGGCCAACTGGGTTTCAGTATAAGTAATTCCACAAGGGGCATAGATACAGAAGGAGCTGCATTGTTATCTGATTCATTGGAGCCAGAGATGGAAAGTACCATCACAGAGGTTCATGCTTTAACTGTTGGCATCAGATCTACTGTTGACCCCCCCTTGCAGGCTGGCACTAATTTGCATACTTTTATATTCAAGTTTTGAATGAAGTAAAAGCTCTTAAATATCCTAAAAGTCATGATAATTTAATTATTGGGGAATCCCGCACCTTGACATCTCTCAGTTCCCAGAAGGACATTATTGTTAAGCTAGCTGACAAGAAGGGGGGGGGTGTCAACGTAGTTTTGATGACCAGGGAATATTATGAGAGGGAGACTACCCATTCCCTACTAGCTAATGACCCTACTACCAAATATCTATCCCAACTGCAGACCCTCTTATGAGCTCACGTGGAGAGGGGAATCTTCTCTAGTAGAATAGCTGAGAAGCTCTTCGGCCTGCATCCATGTAAACTGAGTTGGTACTTTCTACCGAAGGTACATACTGTAAGTCCACGGAGTGCCCGCCAAGGTAGCCCATTGTGGCAGGTATAGGCTCAGTTACAGAACATCTGTCAAAGTAGGTGGACTGGCTATTATGCCCTATTCTGATAAGAGAACTTTTCTTTTTAAAAGACAACAATGAATTTTTTAAGCAGCTTCACAGGTTTGAATGGCATGATGATTATAAACTGGCCACGATAGATGTAGAAAGCCTCTACACCCATATCCCACAAGATTTAGGGGTGCACTTTGTTTTCAAGGTATTAGTGACTACAGAGAGTAGATCGAGGAGTTCAATAAGAATTTATTAGGAAAGCACTGACCTTTGTTTTGACCCATAATGCATTCACCTTTGACAACAAGTGGTACCATCAAAAGGTGGCATGCCGATGGGCACGCCCGTCGCATGTACTTTCGTCAATATGTTTCTTGCTGTGGTTGAAGACACCTTCATCTTTTCAGTTCAGAATTCATATGTCGTCTGATCAAGTGATGATATTTTGTTTCATGAATTTGTGAGCTACCTTAATCACTCTTTTCTTTTCAAATATATTTTTATTTTATTTTTTGTTCATGTATAAGACAATGTTCTCAAACAATAGTTACAGAAAGTAGCGAGTAAAACAGAATTTGTAACATGGTGTGACCACATCTTACAGCAGCTATTGCCAAATGAGACAGCTGCTTTTACGAGCTGTGAGTAGTATCACGAGTGGGGCAAGTGGTTGAGGTAAAAAGCAGAGGGTCACTCCTAACATGAAGTAACAGGTGGTATGAAGAAGGAAGTGTAGAGGGGGAGGGGGGTTAGTGGTATGGAGGAGGGTAACTGGGGAGTATGTGGGGGAGGCACCCATGACCAATTATGCTATGTTGGAAAACTCATATGGATTGATTGACTTCTGATAAGCTTTGTATACATGGGCTAGATTTGCAGAATTGTATCCAGGGATCCCATGTTTTTGGGAAAATATGATGGGTTCTGGTTTCCCATGCTGATAGTTCCTCCATGTGAAAAATGTGATCAACTTTCAATATCCATTGTGCTAAAGAGGGTGAGGTCGGTTGGTTCCAGTGTCGTGGTATGAGGGTCTTGGTAGCAGCTGCCAGGAATTGGAACAGTTTTTGTTTAGTTCGGGGCATCTGTCCATATCTAATGTTAAGGAGTATCGATAGCAGTGTTGGGGTGTCGTTAAGTGAACAAATTTTCTTCATATGAACTAGTGTATCAGACCAGAAGGTCCGAAGTTTGAGACAGAACCACCACATATGCATATGTACCTTGAGTTTGTTTGTATTTCCAGCAGTTATCAGAACTCAGGCAGTTTATATGCTTAAGGCGTACCGGGGTGAGATACCACCTTGTAATCAATTTGAAGGAGTTTTCTTGAAGTCGTGTGCATCGAGAAATGCCATGTGAATAGCTGTAGACTTGTTTAATCTCGGTTTCTGTCCAAGTGGTATTAAAGTATTTGCTCCATGTCCCGATGTAGAGTCTGTCTGAGGGGAATTTGAGTAGTTGTAGGGTGTGATGTATTTGTGACAGTAAATGCTTAGGAGAGGCTTTGGTTGCTATGAATTTTTCGAATTGTGTAAGTTCTCTTCCTTGGTCTATGGTTTTTAGGTAGGGGGTTACTAATTGGTTGATATGAGCTCTTTGGAGGGTATGAAAGGAGGTGGAAGCTAGTTGATCTGAGTTATCTTCTGACACTGAGAAGGAGGATATAGGTATATGTTTTCGATCTGAGTATTTAAGTTGTATGTTTGCGTATTTAAGAAGGTATAAATCTGGAATATATGCTACCGACATAATCGGAAAGGGGGGGTGGCTGAGTTTGTCTCTATATTTAGACCATATCTTGAGTGTGGTCTTTATAAGGTCATTGTTAGTGTGTTGGTTGGAAGGTGGATCATCTTTGTGCCAAATCAAGTAACGTAGAGGAATTGTTGTTTGGTGGGCTTCAAGTGGAATCCATAGTTTGCTGTTCTCTTCTCCAGCCCAATTTATAATCTTAGTGAGATGAACTGCCTCATAGTAAAGTCTCCAATCAGGGAGAGCCATCCCACCTCTTAACTTATGTTGTGTAAGGAGATCATTATGTAGTCTGGGTCTTTTACCTTGCCATAAATAACGACTTATGATTTTCCTAATAGACGAGAAAAAGGAGGAGGGAAGTGAGATAGTTAAGGTCTGAAATAAATACATAAGTTTGGGTAGTAGTATGGACTTGACTAAATTCTTTGGTCCCATCCAGGAGAGAAATGGGACGGACCACGAGTCGAGGGTGGATTGAAAGAGTCTTGGGATTGGTGCATAGTTCAAAGTATATAGATCTTTCCAATTAGGACCAATTTTTAGCCCTACATATGTTATGTAAGTGGAGGGCCACGGGAAAGGATATTGAGATTGGAAGGAGTTTTTAGTTTGCATGTCTAAATTAATCCCTAGTGCTTCCGATTTGGTGGCATTTATTTTGAAGTTTGATATGTGGCAATACTCTTGTAATATTGTTTGTAGTGCCGGGAAAGCCTTCACAGGGTTGGTAATGAAAATTAAGATGTCGTCATTACGCGTGTGGGAGCCACTAGTATAACCAGCAACAGCAGGGTTTTCTCTTATCATCTGGAGTAGCGGTTCCAGGGATAATATGAATAAGGTTGGTGACAATGGGCAGCCTTGCCTTGTTCCATTCTTAATATGGAAGGGGGAGGAGAGAGATTGGTTTATATGTAATCTGGCTGTGGGGGAGGTGTACATTGCAAAAAAAGCATTAATAAAAAGGGGGGGGGAGCACCGTAGTGAAGCATTACCTCTTTTATATAAGTCCAGTCTACCCTGTCAAAGGCCTTCTCGGTGTCTGTTTCCAGCATAACCAGAGGAAGCCTCTTTTTTGTTGCAATTTGAAGCAGGGACAACCCTCTCATGGTGTTATCTTTACCCTCCCTTCCTGGGACACATCCAACCTGTTCTGGAGCTATTAAAGAAGATATAAGAGGGTTAATCCTTGTTGCTAAGAGGCTCGCGAACAGTTTTAGGTCTGTGTTTAGGAGGGAGATGGGTCTGTAGCTTCCACAATAAGTTGGGTCCTTCTCTTCCTTCTTCCTTATGGATTAGAGTGATATAGGCTTCTAGCGATTGGTTAGAGATAGGGGAGCTACCTTAATCACTCTAACAACATGAATATGAGCTTTACCTTACATTTTAGATAGGAATGTTTGGAATTCCTTGATGTGCTGGTGAGGATACATAATGGAAATACTGTAACAGAAGAATTCAGGAAACCCACTGCCACCAAGGCTTTGCTACGTTTTGATAGTTTACACTAATATAGTGTAAAAAAGCAGTACCATACGGGCAATTTATCCATTTAAAAAGTATTAACAGTGATGAGGAAACCTTTAAAAAGCAGGCACATGAATTGCATGCATGGTTATTAGAAAGATAGCATCCCCATGCATTGTTTGATGAGGGTTTGCAGCCTCCAGATGGTACACCCATTGGGCATAGGGGGGTCATTGACACAAAGAACTGCTTAGGAAGGAAGCAATGTTAATTATGAAAATAAAGGTGATGGTCCCTTTAAGTCTTAAAGATATTCATAGCTCACATAGATGTGTGTGGTCAGGGATGGCGATATCTGCCCCCAGCATTCAAGGCCCAGAAGAAGTGCTAGTGTACAAAACGGCCGTCACCTGTCCATGTACCCTGCATCCTGTACTGCAATGGCTCTTTTATTTGTTATTTTGGAATAAAGAAGATATTTAGTGGTGAGTGCAGCTATCTTTTTTCTATATTTACTGCCATAGAGCTGCAACAAATGGTAAGATCTGACACTGATTTACCTTGACCTTGGAGTTCATCTCTAATCTCTTTGGAAGTTGTTCTGGGCTCTTTGCTTTACCATTCATATTATCTGTCTCTTAAAACTCTGAATAATATGTTCAACTGTAGTAACAGGAACATTACGCTGTTTGAAGATGGTCTTATAGCCTTTACCTTTAAGATGTCTGTCAACATCTCTCCTTAGCTTTCTTTGGTCTTTGTTCAGTGTGGTACTCACCATGATACCAAACAGCACAGTGACTACTTTCACCCTTTAAATAGATTGACTGATTACAAGTTTGAAGACACCCATGATGCTAATTACAAGGCACATCTTAGGCTACTTTCACATTAGCGTTTTTAAATTCCGGTATTGAGTTCCGTTATAGGGGCTCAATACCGGAAAAAAACGCTTCAGTTTTGTCCCCATTCATTGTCAATGGGGACAAAACTGAACTGAAGACAACGGAATGCTCCTGAAAGCATTCCGTTCCGTCTTCAGACCGGAGATGCTGCGGTTTGCTCTCCGGTCCAGGCATCCGCACCAAGACGGATCCAGAATGACCCCCAATGCAAGTCAATGGGGACGGATCCGTTTGGTGTGGACACACCAGTAATCCGGATCTGTCCTCCATTTGCAATGGGGGGTCATTCCGGATCCGGCTACATACATACAGACATACATACAAACATACAGACAGACATACATACATACATACATACATACTCACATACTCCAGGGATGCCGGCAGCATGTCTTCACGCGCCTCCTGCGCGCAGCTATGACGTTTCCCCACTGTGCCCAGCAGAGGGCGCTGTGGGGAATCGTCATCACTGCGCGCAGGAGGCGCGTGAAGACGTTCTGCCGGCGTCCCTGGAGTATGTGAGTATGTATGTATGTATGTATGTCTGTATGTATGTCTGTATGTTTGTATGTATGTCTGTGTCTTGTTTCAATGTGTGTCATGTGTGGGGCCAGAGCGCTGCTCCGGCTCCACACATGTATAGCGTTAGCACGGATCCGTTGGCACCCTTTAGGTGCCGGATCCGTGCTAACGCTAGTGTGAAAGAGGCCTTAGTTTAACATGTCCCTGTGGTCAAATAATTTTCTAGGGGTACCATCAATTTTGTCCAGGCCAGTTTCAATAGTTTTATTTTTTTATTATTATTCTGTTGAACCACAGGCAATGTCTGATTTTCATTAACGGATTTTCAGTAAAAAAAATTTTATTATTAATTTTGTAAGTTTTTAGTTATTTCAGTGTCACGATACTGGTGGTTAGTAGCTGGAGTCCAATAGCAGGGACTAGGTAGAACACTGGAAGCGGCAGGTAAGCTGGCAAGCTGGCACTTGTAGTTCCACAGAAGCTGCAGACAATAGGCAGGTAGCAGATGGGTGTCCAGGGTAAAGCACAGGAGGAAGGAAAGATCTGGAATAGAGGCGGTTCCAGCGAGAGAACTGCAAGCAGGAGCTTTACACGATACTCAAGCAATGAGTGTTTGATCAGGCAGGATATTTAAGACAAACAGGAAGTGAGGTAGCAGCTTGAAGCATGCTCCACCATCTTGGCTGAGGGCAACTCAAGGGCAAGGTAAACTAAACAGCAGGTATCCAGGGTTCTCCTGACATTACTCCCACCTCAATAGCGGCCTTTGGACGCCACCTGACTTGGCTTGCCGAGATGTTTCTGATGAAACTGTCTGATCAGCCGGGGAGCATTAATGTTACTGACAGGTTCCCAGGAATTCTCTTCAGGTCCATAACCCTGCCACTTAACAAGATACTGCAAGCGGTTCCTGAAGATTCAAGAGTCCAAATTTTTTTCACAACAAATTGTTCTTCGCCATCTATCTCCATAGTATCAGGAGGAGGAGGTATGCGTTTTGGAAAAGGATTGGGTGTGATAGGCTTTAAAAGAGACACATGGAAAACAGGTTGAATCTTCATACCTTGTGGGAGCTTGAGTCGAACCGCCACTGGACTAATCAGCCCTGTAATGTTATAAGGCCCAATGAACTTCTGTCCCAGTTTTGGTGAAAGGACCTTAAGTCTCAGATGCCTGGTGGAAAGCCATACCTTATCCCCAACTTTAAATGTTGGTGCTGGTCTACGAGACTTATCTGCTGCCTTCTTGTATGTTTCTTGAGCCTTGATGGCAGATGGTAGATGGCAGATATAGCACCGGAGGTACTGTTCTAGAGTCTGGTTGGTGTGCTCGGTCTGTCCATTAGACTGCGGGTGGAAAGCAGTCGACAAATTAATATTAATATCAAGTGCCTTGCAGAAACTCCGCCAAAATTTTGATGTGAATTGAACTCCACGATCCGAGATAACCTCATCATGAACCCCATGGAGACGGAACACATTGTTGACTACCAGATCTGCTGTGGCCTTGGCGGAAGGTAAACCGGTGCATGGAATAAAATGTGCAGCCTTGGTGAGTCGATCTACTACTACCAGAATTGTATTTTTCCCCTTAGAGGTAGGTAGCTTTTACAATAAAGTCCATGGAAACAGACCCCCAGGGGCGAGAAGGGACCGATAATGGCTGTAACAAACCCGTTGGCGAGCCACGAGGAGTCTTGCATCTGGCATAGAGGGTCACAGGATGCAGCATACCCCCTTACGTCCTTTTGATAATTGGGCCACCAAAAGAAACAAGACAAAAATTCTTGGGTCTTTTGTACACCTTTGTGACCTGCCATCTTTGAGTCATGGACTAATTTTAGAATTTTCAGTCTCATTGTCTTAGGTATATATAACTGCTGCCCGTGGGTCCAGACCTTGTTTTTGAGTATCAAATGGACATCGTCAGGTGGTTGAGATAGGAAAGAGTCAGAGTCGTAGGCCTCTCGTATTTCTTCCATCAAATCCTTATTATGGATTACCCCCACAAAATTAGATTCAGGCAGGATGGTCTTGGGAGGAGTCACAGTGACAGAATCGTTGGAAAACATTCTGGATAAGGCATCTGCCTTACTGTTACGGGAACCCGGCCTATAGGAGACAATAAAATTAAACTGGTTAAGAAATAGGCTCCAACGAGCTTGGCAGCGGAGAGACATTTAGCAGATCTAATGAATTCCAAGTTACGGTGATCGGTTAATACTATAATCTGCTGTGTGGCCCTCTGAAGAAGGTGTCTCCATTCCTTGAATGCTGCAATGATGGCGAGCAATTCTTTATTTCCTGCATCGTAATTTTAAGTAGACACAGGGATGCAACAGACTTTTGTCTCCTCTTCTCTGGGATAGAACAGCCCCTATAGCACAATCTGAGGCATCTACTTCCATGATAAAAGGAAGTTCTGGATCGGGATGGATCAATACAGGGGCTGTCGTAAACTTGGATTTTAGACGAGAGAAGGATTCTTCTGCTTCGTGAGACCACGCAAAGATGTTCTTTTTCTTAGTCAGCTGGGTAATAGGAGCAATGATCTCCGAAAAGTTCCTGATAAAGCGTCTATAAAAATTGGCAAAACCAATAAAGCGTTGAACCTCCTTCACGCTTTTAGGGGTCGGCCAGTCCAGAATTGCCTTAATCTTGCTTGAGTCCATGCGCAGACCTTGAGGGGAGATAATATAGCCGAGGAATTGTATCTCTGCCTGGTGGAATTCACATTTTTCGATCTTAATGTAGAGTTGATTCTCTCTTAATCGTTCCAGAACGAGTGCCACATGCCACTGGTGTTCTTCCACTTAGTTGGAGAAGATCAGGATATCATCTAAATAGATCACTACAAACTGGTCCAGGAGGTCTCTAAAGATGTCATTGACGAGATGCTGGAAGGTGGCCGGAGCGTTACAGAGGCCAAAGGGACTCACCAGATATTCAAAATGTCCTTAGTGAGATCTGAAGGCTGTCTTCCATTCATCTCCAGGTCTTATGTGGGCTAGGTTGTAGGCACCTCTTAAGTCTAATTTAGTTAAGATCCTTGCATGTCGCACTCTCTCTAGAAGCTCTGGGATCAAAGGTAATGGGTAACGGTTCTTGATAGTAACTTTATTAAGCTCACGGTAATCTATACATGGTCTTAAGGAACCATCCTTTTTTTTTTACAAAGAATATGGGTGCTGCCGCAGACGAGGAGGATGGGCGTATGAATCCCTTGGCTAGATTTTGCTCTATATAGTCCTTGAGGGCCTGTAATTTTGGGCTCGCCAAAGGGTAAATGTGTCCAAATGGTATAGGTGCGCTGGGAAGTAATTCTATGGGACAGTCGTAGGGGCGGTGAGGAGGAAGCTTGTCTGCATTTAGTTTATCACAAACACCTGCAAATTCTCCGTATGCAGAGGGTAACCCTGTCACCTTATTTTCGTGCATGGAAACTTCTGGACCTAGTTCAGACTGAACTACTGGAGGAGTATTGTCAGACGGAAAGCTCACTTCTTTGGTTTCCCAGTTAATGGTAGGATTCTGAGCTTGCAACCAGGGTAAACCTAGAATGACAGAAAAGTGTGGAGAAGAAATTAATAGAAATGGTAGCACTTCAAGGTCACGAGGAGTGATGATGATTTCAAGTGGCACTGTTTCCTGATCCACTGGCCCCGAGCTTAGTGGGGATCCGTCTACCGTCTCCATAACCATGGGTGAGAGTTGTTTCTGACATTTAACCCCATGCTTCTGGGCAAAGGAAAGATCCATAAAATTGCTGCTAGCTCCGGAGTCTATCATAGCAAAGGTGGAAATCCACTTAGAGTTAATTAGAAGCTTGACTGTGAGAAAACAATCAGAGTCTTTATTTTCTTTTTTGATGTGAGGGGCCACAGAGGAGATGGAACGGACAACTGTCTTCTCTGGTAGTTCTGTCTCTGAAACAGTTGATTCTCCATCGGAGAAGTCGAGATCCATAAGGGCTGCTACTAACTTCCGTGAACGGCTAGGACAGTTGATAAGGAAGTGATCAGACTTTCCGCAGTAAAGACACAAATCCTCCCGGAGCCTATGCTCCCTTCGATTTGCACTTTCCCATCTCAAGATGGAGTCTACCTGCATGGGTTCTCTCACAGGTTCTTGGGGACTTCTCTTCTGGGCCTCCCTGGGCATGGAGACAGAGGGAGAAGTAGGTTGATTAATGTCATAATTCCAAGCAGCCCATCTCTCCTGTCGCCATTCGGACAGAATGTTGTCAATTCAAATGCAGTGATTAATAAACGGATCTAGTTGTACTGGGGCCTTAGCACGGGCAAGCTCATCCTTCAAAGCGTTGGATAATCCTTTTCTAAAAAAAAGACAATTTTGCTGCGTTATTCCAATCCGTGTCAATGGCCCACCTCTTAAATTCCATTGCATATTCGGTGACAGGACGCCGGCCCTGGCGTAATGCTAGTAATGCTGCCTCGGCCGTGGCGCCGCGATTGGGATCATCAAACATTTGACTCAAAGTGTCAAGAAAATCTTCTATGTGATTCAGCCGGGGGTCATCAGTCTCAATTAGTGGATTGGCCGAGGCAATGGCCTTATGAGTAAGTAACATAATGATGCACAGTACCCTTGATCTGTCCGTAGGAATCTGGGTGGGATTTGCATCAAAATATAATTGGCACTGGTTGAGGAAGCCCCGGAATTTGTCACGGTCTCCACCAAATCTAAATGGTGGCAACTTGGGCACTGTTGCTGGTGCTGAGACTTGTAGTGCAGGAGGCTGATTTTCAAGGAGGACAAGCCGGTCCGATAGCGCCTGCACGGTACTGCGTAGCTCTTGAATTGCTTGACCATAGACCTATGGGTATTGTGATTAGTCTGTCCTTCAAAGGCGTCATATTTGTTTTTGTAAGACTGAAGTTCAGTGCGCATACTGGCCATAGCGGCTTGCATCTGCTTCATGCGTGGTTCCACAGCCCCAGGGGACTCCATTTTGGGCTTGAGTATCCTGTCACGATACTGGTGGTTAGTAGCTGGAGTCCAATAGCAGGGACTAGGTAGAACACTGGAAGCGGCAGGTAAGCTGGCAAGCTGGCACTTGTAGTTCCACAGAAGCTGCAGACAATAGGCAGGTAGCAGACGGGTGTGCGGGGTAAAGCACAGGAGGAAGGAACGATCCTGAATAGAGACGGTTCCAGCGAGAGAACTGCAAGCAGGAGCTTTACACGATACTCAAGCAATGAGTGTTTGATCAGGCAGGATATTTAAGACAAACAGGAAGTGAGGTAGCAGCTGGTTTGAAGCATGCTCCACCATCTTGGCTAAAGGCAACTCAAGGGCAAGGTAAACTAAACAGCAGTTATCCAGGGTTCTCCTGACATTCAGTGAGCATTGTGAGTTTTGTCTTTGTTTAATGGAAGTGTTCCATGTGTGTATATAAACAATGAATTGAATATGGTTCTCTGGTGAGAGCTCTGCCTCGGAATGTGAACTCAGGCACACATTATAATGGCGTAAGTGAGCACTTGGTTGGATACCTGTAATTACTTATTTATACCATGTGATGAAATGACAGGAAATAAATGTGCTGAAGAGGTAAGTATAGATTTCTGATCTATAAGCTTTGATGATATAAGGAACTATCTCGATTGAGATATTGTTTGGAAACACAGCAGCCATGTACTAATACCAAGGATCAATGAGATATAGTATTCAGCATTATTTGAGAGTAGATGTATCCCTTTGTATATTTGATTTTTATTGTGTTTTTATGAGATATATACACATATTGTCTGATGATATTATATTTATATTATGTGATACTTCACAAATTTGGACGATTTTTGTTTCATATTAGAGATGAGCGAGCACTAAAATGCTCGGGTGCTCGTTATTCGAGTCGAATTTTTCCCGATGCTCGGGTGCTCGTTTCGAATAATGAACTCCATTGAAGTCAATGGGAGACTCGAGCATTTTTTGCAGGGGACCAAAGCTCTGCACAGGGAAGGTTGACCTGGAAACCTCAGAAAATGATGGAAACACCACGGAAATGGACAGAAAACAGCAGGGGCAGCATGCATGGATGCCTCTGAGGCTGTCTAATCGTACCATTACGCCAAATTCTGGGCAACAGCCTGGTGGTGACCCTCAAGACAATTGTGCTGACCCAGTCAGTGAGCTGGCAGTTGTAAGCGCCGTTGCACTGCCCTGAGAATGGCAGCATCTGTGGATGACTTGCGGAAATGCGCACAGATGCGGTCGCACCTTGGTGAGCAAATCAGACAAATTGGGGTAGGTCTTGAGGAACCGCTGAACCACAAGATTGAACACGTGGGCCAGGCATGGCTCATGTGTGAGTCTGCCGAGTTGCAGAGCCACCACCAGGTTACGCCCATTGCCACACACAATCATACCTGGTTTGAGTTTCAGTGGCGCCAGCCAAAGATTGGTCTGCGCCGTGATGCCCTGTAACAGCTCTTGGGCGGTGTGCCTCTTGTCACCTAAGCTCAGCAGTTTCAGCACCGCCTGTTGGCGCTTACCCACAGCAGTGCTGCTGCGCCTAGAGCTACCGACTGAAGGCGCCGTGCTCACGGATGGTAATTGAGAGTAGGAGCAGGAGGAGGAGGGGTTGGAGGAAGAGGCATAGAGGCATAATAAGTCTGAGAAACCGTGACCGAGGTAGGCCCCGCAATCCTCGGTGTGGGCAGTACATGAGCGGCCCCAGGGTCAGACTCGGTCCCAACCTCCACAAAGTTAACCCAATGTGCCGTCAGGGAGATATAGTGTCCCTGCCCGCCAGCACTTGTCTACGTGTCCGTGGTTAGGTGGACCTTCTCAGTAACCGCGTTGGTCAGGGCACGGATGATGTTCTCTGACACATGCTGGTGTAGGGCTGGGACGGCACATCGGGAAAAATAGTGGCGGCTGGGGACCAAGTACCGAGGGACAGCCACCACCATCAGGTTGCAAAAAGCCTCAGTCTCTACCAGTCTATAGGGCAGCATCTCCAGGCTCAGCAGTTCGGAGATGTGGACGTTTAGGGCTTGTGCATGTGGGTGGGTGGAATTGTATTTGCGCTTGCGCTCCAATGTCTGATGCAAAGACAGCTGAACGCTGCACTGGGACACATTGGTGGAGGGTGTGGAAGATCGTGGAGGTGAAGGGGTGGTTGTAGGGCGTGAGGCGCTTGTGCTGGGGTCCTGGGCGGGGGGTTGACTCGCAGAGCCAGCATGTGACACAGGGGAAGGAGCAGTGGTGTGACCCACAGGAGGTGAACGGCCTTGGTTCCATTGAGTCGGGTGTTTAGCACTCAAATGCCTGCACATCCTGGTAGTGGTTAGGCTGGTAGTGGTGGCTTCTCTGCTGATCCTGGTGTGGCACAGGTTGCACACCACAGTCTGTCGGTCATCCTCACTTTCTTTAAAAAACCTCCAGACTTGCGAACATCTAGGCCTCGGCACGGGAGCTTGACTCCGTGAAACAGTTGCTGATCTACGTGTTCTGGCCCTGCTTCTCCCTCTGGCCACCCCACTGCCTCTTCCAACCTGTTCTGGTGCTGCACTTGCCTCCCCCTCAGAAGCACTGTCTTGACTAGGCTTACCAACCCAGCTCGGGTCAGTCACCTCATCATCCACCAGCTCTTCCTCCGATTCCTCACTCTGCTCCCCCTCGGACTTACTGCCCTGACAACAACGTCACTGTCTGACAACCGTGTCTCATCATCATCATCATCCGACACCTCTTTACACACTACTTGCACTAAGTCCACACTCTCATCACCCACAGAGTTGAAAGTTCTAAATTTTGGGCATCAGGACAGAGCAACTGCTCATGTTGCTGCTGAGCAGTAGTTTGTGACTCTGGGAAGGGTCCTGAAAAGAGTTCCTGGGAGTATGCCAGATCGGATTCCATATTTTCCATGGGGGGGCAGGCTGGGGGGAAGGAGGTTGAGCTGGAGGAGCCAGAGATCTACTCCCTTGGCTAGCGTGGGTGGACTGCGTGGAAGACTGGCAGGTGGATAAATTACTGGACACATTATCCGCTATCCACGCCATCACCTGTTCGCACTGTTGTGTTTTCAATAGTGCTCTACCACGTGTCCCTGTAAGTTGCGAGATGAAGCTAGGTAGCGAACCTCTGGAGTTCCACTGCTCCCTCATCAGCAGGTACTGTGTCACCCTGCCCAGGACCACAGCCTCTGCCCCCTACACTACTTGAACGCCCATGTCCTCATCCTCGATCCTTAGCCCTGGGGTTCAACATTTTGTGTATTCACTAAACTGTAGAATTACTATCTGAGGCCAAAAAAGTATTTTGTAGACTGCGGCTACTGTACCGCACACCACAGAATTTTTCACTGCACTGTAGTCAATATAACTGAGAGAAAAAGCGTACTCTTTAGACTGCGGCTACTGTACCGCACACAACATAATTGTTCACTGCACTGTAGTATATATAACTGAGAGAAAAAACATATTTTCTAGACTGTGGCTACTGTACCGCACACCACAGAATTTTTAACTGCACTGTAGTATATATAACTGAGAGAAGAAACGTACTCTTTAGACTGCGGCTACTGTACCGCACATCACACAATTGTTCACTGCACTGTAGTATATATAACTGAGAGAAAAAACGTATTTTGTAGATTGTGGCTACTGTACCACACACCACAGAATTTTTCACTGCACTGTAGTATATATAACTGAGAGAAAAAACGTAGTCTTTAGACTGCGGCTACTGTACCGCACACCACAGAAGTTTTAACTGGACTGCAGTATATATAACTGAGAGAAAAAACGTACTCTTTAGACTGCGGCTACTGTACCGCACACCATAGAAGTTTTAACTGGACTGTAGTATATATAACTGAGAGAAAAAACATATTTTCTAGACTGTGGCTACTGTACCGCACACCACACAATTGTTCACTGCACTGTACTATATATAACTGAGAGAAAAAACATATTTTCTAGACTGCGGCTACTGTACCGCACACCACACAATTGTTCACTGCACTGTAGTATATATAACTGAGAGAAAAACATATTTTCTAGACTGCGGCTACTGTAACGCACACCACAGAATTTTTCACTGCACTGTAGTATATATAACTGAGAGAAAAAACGTACTCTTTAGACTGAGGCTACTGTACCGCACACCACAGAAGTTTTAACTGGACCGTAGTATATATAACTGAGAGAAAAAACTTATTTTTTAGACTGCGACTACTGTACCGCACACCACACAATTGTTCACTGCACTGTAGTATATATAACTGAGAGAAAAAACGTATATTGTAGACTGCGGCTACTGTACCGCACACTACACAATTGTTCACTGCACTGTAGTATATATAACTGAGAGAAAAAACGTATTTCCTAGACTGTGGCTACTGTATCGCACACCACAGAATTGTTCACTGCACTGTAGTATATATAACTGAGAGAAAAAACGTATATTGTAGACTGCGGCTACTGTACCGCACACTACACAATTGTTCACTGCACTGTAGTATATATAACTGAGAGAAAAAACGTATTTCCTAGACTGTGGCTACTGTATCGCACACCACAGAATTGTTCACTGCACTGTAGTATATATAACTGAGAGAAAAAACGTACTCTTTAGACTGTGGCTACTGTACCGCACACCACACAATTGTTCACTGCACTGTAGTATATATAACTGAGAGAAAAAACATATTTTCTAGACTGTGGCTACTGTACCGCACACCACAGAATTTTTCACTGCACTGTAGTATATCTAACTGAGAGAAAAAACGTATTTTCTAGACTGCGGCTACTGTACCGCACACCGCAGGATTTTTCACTGCACTGTGGTATATATAACTGAGAAAAAAAACATATTTTCTAGACTGCGGCTACTGTAGCGCACACCACAGAATTTTTCACTGCACTGTAGTATATATAACTGAGAGAAAAAACGTACTCTCTAGACTACGGCTAGTGTACCGCACACCACAGAACTTTTAACTGGACTGTAGAATATATAACTGAGAGAATACACGTATTTTCTAGACTGCGGCTACTGTACTGCACACCACAGAATTGTTCACTGCACTGTAGTATATATAACTGAGAGAAAAAACTTATTTTCTAGACTGCAGCTACTGTCCGCACACTACAGAATTGTTCACTGCACTGTAGTATATATAACTGAGAGAAAAAACGTATTCCCTAGACTGCAATACAGATCCCAGCAAGCCAAGGTACAGCAGCAGCAAAAATGGGTACTGAGAGGACTTTGGGCAATTTCTTTGGGGTCTGTGTGGACCACGTGCTGCCCCCTTTCTGCCACCAGTCGCTGTGCACAGTGTGCAGCCAAGATGGCGGTAGCTGCACTACAAGTCCCAGCCAGCAGCCAGGAGGAGACCAAAAAAAAAAATGGTCTTAGCCCTTAGAAGGGTTCTTGGTGGATGATTCCTGCCTAACTAAAATCTAAATTGAGGCCCTAACACTCTCCCTGACAGACAGAAGCGGGGATCCAGGCGGCGTCTGAGGCGAGCAGCGCGGGACCAGATTCTTATATTCCCAGGTCATCTGATCTGGCCAGCCAATCCCTGCTATTGACTTGTAGGAGTTCCACATGATACTAGGGGGTACCAAAGACTCTCCTGCATGTTGATTGGCTGAGTAATAGGCGCCAAACATGCAGGAAGAGGAAGATGCCATTTCCTCGAGTATCGCGAGATGCTCGTCCGAGTATCGTGCACCTACGAGTACCCTAATGCTCGAACGAGCACCAAGCTCGGACGAGCATGTTCGCTCATCTCTAGTAACTATGCAAACAGTTGTCTTTCATTTAAACCACTTATATTTTAGTTTGATAAAGTATTAATACAATTTCCTTAACCCTGTAAACAAGGAAAAGTAACTCAGCCTCATATGCTTCTTCTTCCTCAAACTGGGATATCATGTTATAAATTAACATACAAAGATGGACAATATGATGCACGTTCACTCATTATTATTCTGTTTGAGATATTTTCTTTCAGGAAATCTGCATAGGCATAATTCATGTTTGTCCAAAGTTCAGGCTTAGGGCCCTTTTACACCAATACTTAGGCCAATGATTGGGAACAAACCAATCCTAGACCTATGTAAGAAAAACCCTAGATACTGGGTTCATTTTCTACTTACAATCCAGATTAATGAAAACCCTTGTGATCAGGCCATTATTCTGAGAATACCAGCAAGGGCAGATTACCATAGAGTGTTTTGGTTGGCAGCCCAGGGCCTGAGGTTCCTGAGGGGTGCATTGCCATCTGAAATGGCCATAAATGTTTCTAGGCGTCTCTAGGTGAAAACATTGAGGGCTTGGGATCTGGATATTTTGCTAAGTGCTCCGCATCTGAATACTGTAGTGGAGTATGGTAGCTGATGGTTTCCATTCTCGCTGTTCACTCTCACAGGCCACAGACCACTAGGCTTGAAGTCTGAGGCAGTAGAGTGGCAAAGATGGTTGCAAAGTGATGATAACCTTGCGACCACGTGCACTGGGTCTCAGGCAGCACAGTGATGTAATTGTGACTGTTTATGCCAGCATGTAAGCTGCATGATGATGTCATCACAACCAGCTGCGTTGGAATGCAGGCAACTCAGGCTGCAGCCCAGAAGAGACCTGCAGTCTGCATCACAGATGGCTAGAGTGAGATGAGTATTTTGATTTTCTTATTTTGTCACTGCTAATGGGGGCACTATAACTACTAAGGCATGACAGGGGGCATTTTAAATATTATATATCATTGCATATTATAACTTCTGGGGGCACATAACTACTGGAGCAGCTTCTGGGGGCATTAAAACTACTGGGAGCACCATAGAGGCTGATGTAACTCCTGAAGGCACTATAGGGGCATTTTAACTTCTGGGGGCACTATAGGGGGCCTTATTACTACTTTGGACACTATAGAGGGGCCTTATTACTACTGGGGGTTCTACAGGAATGCCTTATAGAGGGGCTTTATTATTATGGGGGGCACTATTGAGGGCTTTTTTTTTTACTACTGGGGCAGTATGGGTGCATTATTACTACTGGAGGTACAGTGGGGACATTATTGATGGGCACTACTACTACTACTAATGGAGGCATTCTTGGGCAGCGTTATCACTATTGGGGTGCAGTGTAGGGGACACTATTACTAATGAGGGCATTTATTAGAATTACTATGGATGAGAAGTTTGGTAGTAATATTACTATGAGGAGGGAATATCTTTATGGCACCATCATTTCTGCAGTATAGTATCTGGGCGCATTAGGGAGCACAGTATTGGGGATAGCAGCAGGATAACCACAATAACCATGCTGGGATCCAGGAGAGGGAGGATGATGGGAAAGTGAGAAATCTAAGATTATTAGAGATGAGCGAATCGAAGCTGACGAAGTGGAATTCTTTACGAATTTCATGGAAAATTAGATTCGCCACAAAAGCGAATTTCATGGCGATTCATGGTAACAATTTTTTTTTCTTTTTTTCCCTAAAATGGCTGCAAGCACATGGCATGACATGAGGGAAGGATTTCTGGGACAAAGAAGTAAACACCCACAATGCGATCACATGCAGACATGTAGCCAATTAGCAGCCAGCCTGGTCCTGTGATGTCACAGCCCTATAAATAGCTTTGCAGCGCTGGAATCCGCCATTTGCAATTGATTTTAGACCAGAGACAGACGTCAGGAGAGATAGAGCAAGTGATAGAAAAACGTTGCTAAAGAAAAGAAATAAGGATATCAGTGATAGATAAACTGAATTGCAGGGATAGGAGAGGGACGATTTCTAGACAGAATCCATAGATCAGGCAGTGAAATCGCTATTCTGGTACACTGAGCAGCAGTGACTGGGCATTGGAGTTTGGGGCACTCTGTTCTAAAGGCTGTATTGGGGTGCTTTATTCAAAGAAGCACCACTTGTGTTCCTTGTTGCAGTGCAGTAAGAGGGTCAGAGCTTTATTTGGGGTACATATATAGAGAAAAAAAAAGTTATCTTTTGTGTTGTGTTGGGTAAAAAAATAATATAAAACTTCCTTGGCTAAGTTGAATTGGCCAAAAAACAGTTAATACGTTTTTTTGTGGTTGTTCATTTTAACTAAGTATTTTTGGTGTCATTCGCCATCCAAACAGAAAAGCGTGATATTGTGCTAACGTAGTCAGTGAAGTTGTATTGCCCAAAAAAGAGTTAAGACGTGGTTCTGGGCTCGTTCCTTTTAAATTGATAGTCGCAGCGTCTGTCGCTGTAAAAAAACAAAAAAAACCCAAAAAGGTTATATTTTGGGTTGTGTTTTGGGAAAAAAAAATCAAACTTCCTCGGCGAAGTTGAATTGGCCAAAAAACAGTTAATAGTTTTTTTTTGCGGTTGTTCATTTTAACTAAGTATTTTTGGTGTCATTCGCCATCCAAACAGAAAAGCGTGATATTGTGCTAACGTAGTCAGTGAAGTTGAATTGCCCAAAAAAAGAGTTAAGACATGGTTCAGGGCTCGTTCCTTTTAGTAACATAGTAACATAGTAACATAGTTTGTAAGGCCGAAAAAAGACATCTGTACATCCAGTTCAGCCTGTTTTCCTACAAGTTGATCCAGGGGAAGGCAAAAAAAAACCCTGTGAGGTAGAAGCCAATTTTCCTCACTTTAGGGGGAAAAATTCCTTCCCGACTCCAGTCAGGCAATCAGAATAACTCCCTGGATCAAAGACCCATCTCTAGTAACTATAACCTGTAATATTATTACCCTCCAGAAATACATCCAGGCCCTTCTTGAACTCTCTTAGTGAACTTACCATCACCACCTCCTCAGGCAGAGAGTTCCATAGTCTCACTGCTCTTACCTTAAAGAATCCTCTTCTATGTTTATGTACAAACCTTCTTTCCTCCAGACGCAGAGGATGTACCCTTGTCACAGTCACAGTCCTCGGGATAAATAGATGATGGGAGAGATCTCTGTACTGACCTCTGATATATTTATACATAGTTATTAGATCTCCCCTCAGTCGTCTTTCTAACGTGAATAACCCAAATCGATAGTCGCAGCGTGAGTCGCTGTAAAAAAAGAAAAAAAACAAAACAGGTTATATTTTGGGTTGTGTTTTGGGGAAAAAAAATCAAACTTTCGCAGCGAAGTTGAATTGCCCAAAAAACAGTTAAAACGTTTTTTTGCAGTTGTTCATTTTAACTAAGTATTTTTGGCGTCATTCGCCATCCAAAAAGAAAAGCGTGATATTGTGGGTTGTGTTTTGGGAAAACACAGCACTACTCATGCTGCTGCCGCCGCCTCCGCACACTGTGTCCTAGCTGACGCTACCTCCAAATTATGTAATTGTGCCACTCTGTGGCCTAATCATGCTGCTGCTGCCTCCTCCAAACGCTGTGTCCGACCTGCCGCTACCTCCAAATTATGTAATTGTGCCACTCTGTGGCCTACTCATGCTGCTGCTGCCGCCGCCTCCACGCACTGTGTCCTAGCTGCCGCTACCTCCAAATTATGTGATTGTGCCACTCTGTGGCCTAATCATGCTGCTGCTGCCACCTCCACACGCTGTGTCCTAGCTGCCGCTACCTCCAAATTATGTGATTGTGCGACTCTGTGGCCTACTCATGCTGCTGCCGCCGCCTCCACACGCTGTGTCCTAGCTGCCGCTACCTCCAAATTATGTGATTGTGCCACTCCATGGCCTACTCATGCTGCTGCCGCCGCCTCCACACGCTGTGTCCTTGCTGCCGCTACCTCCAAATTATGTAATTGTGCCAATCTGTGGCCTACTCATGCTGCTGCTGCCACTTCCACACGTTGTGTCCTAGCTGCCATTACCTCCAAATTATGTAATTGTGCCACTCTGTGGCCTACTTATGCTGCTGCCGCCGCCTCCACATGCTGTGTCCTAGCTGCCGGTACCTCCAAATTATGTGATTGTGCCACTCTGTGGCCTACTCACGCTGCTGCCGCTGCCTACACACGCTGTGTCCTAGCTGCCGCTACCCCCAAATTATGTAATTGTTCAACTCTGTGGCCTACTCATGCTGCTGCCGCCTCCACACGCTGTGTCCTAGCTGCCGCTACCTCCAAATTATGTAATTGTGCAACTCTGTGGCCTACTCATGCTGCTGCCGCTGCCTCCACACGCTGTGTCCTAGCTGCAATTATGCCACTGTAATTGTGCCACTCTACGGTATGTTGCATTTAAATTTTTATGACTACTGCTGTCTCTCCCAGGGTATGTCACTGTGCCAGTCTGTCTCATTAAAATTACTCCTGCTGCCTCTCCCACTCTGTGGCCTTGAAATGTATTCGACTGCTGCCTCTTGCAGATGCTGTTTCTGTGCCACTCTGTGGCCTTGAAATGTATTCGACTGCTGCCTCTTGCAGATGCTGTTACTGTGCCACTCTGTGGCCTTGAAATGTATTCGACTGCTGCCTCTTGCAGATGCTGTTACAGTGCCACTCTGTGGCCTTGAAATGTATTCGACTGCTGCCTCTTGCAGATGCTGTTACTATGCCACTCTGTGGCCTTGAAATGTATTCGACTGCTGCCTCTTGCAGATGCTGTTACTGTGTCACTCTGTGGCCTTGAAATGTATTCGACTGCTGCCTCTTGCAGGTGCTGTTACTGTGCCACTCTGTGGCCTTGAACTGTATTCAACTGCTGCTGTCTCTTGAAGATGCTGTTACAGTGCCACTCGTTGGCCTAGTAAATTTGTCCGACTGCTGCTGCCGCTTCTTCCAGGGTCTGTCATTCTGCAACTCTGTTGCCTCAAAATTGATTAGAATTTTTTGGACCTTCTGCTTGGCAGCAGCATGTCACTCGTAAATTTTTGGTATGTTCTGTAGTCCTATTCCATTATTCATAGCTCAGATATACAGGAAACCCTGTTTGTTTTGAACACTCAAATTTTTTAAAGTAAACGATTCCGGCCCCCGGGACACTCAGCGATGAGCATGGGGGAGGCGAGAAGCAGGTGGTAGCTCAGCTCCCTGCAGACCGCCAGCTCGATCTCAAGATGGAACTCTGAGCTTTCTTGGCATACTGTGTCAATACTGACATTTTGCCATAGTTGAGGCAAAGCTGGAGCCTTCACTGCACCTTCTCTGTCTTGCGTTCCCGTCCGCTGGCATAACCAGCCCCGGTACTGATAAGAACATATACTACAGTTGATCTTAACCAAAAGGCCGAGAATTCTTTTTTACGGTCTGCTCTTCAGGGTATGTCACCATGCCACTCTCCGGCCTGATGCTGCTGCCGCCGCCGACTCCATGTGCCGTCTCCTAGCTGCCGCTATGTCAAAATTATGTAATTGTGCCACTGTGGCCTCTAAATTGTACTACTACTTCCACTGCTGCTGCCACTTCCAGGGTCTGTCATTCTGCCACTTTGAGGCCTGCTCATGCTGCTGCCACCTGGCCACACTGTAGTTGTGCCACTCTATAGTCTGCTGATGCTGCTGCCACTGCCATCTCCACGCTGTCTGGGGGGGCTCTGCTTGTATAAGCGTGTAATAGAACAGGTTCTGTCGAAATATATGTGGAATCAGTGAATTGGTGTAAAAGGCGTGCTCTTTTGGCGCTCTAGTAGGATCTTGGGCCTCTGCACGATTCTTTATAGCTGGTGCTAACATTGACCTGTAAGGCTGAGTTCAGACTTGAGTTATTTGGTGAGTTTTGGCCCCTTAACTGCCCAAATACATAAAAATGTGCAGCGATTCTAAGAGCGACGCTTGTTATGTGCGTGACACACTGGCTCACAGTATTCTTTCACTACCACAGTAGACTCCCTATGCGTTTTACTGCAAAGCACAGCGTTCTACACCACTATCTAGGCTCTCTGCAGCCTGGAAGTAGCCGTTTTTTAACACGATTCGCCACAAATTTATTCGGATCAAAGCTAATCTTTGATCCGCACGGGGCGCAGGTGTCTGGGAAGAAGAGGGGGGCGCTGCGCTGCCTTGTATCTTCATACAGGCTGAGCTGCACTGGGTTGCTTACCAACTCCGGCTCCTCCGGCTCACAAAACCTGTGAGCCGGAGGAGCCGGAGTGTAAGTAACCCAGCGCAGCTCAGCCTGTATGCGCTGCTGTGTCCTGGCTGTCTGCAGCGTCAGGACGTACAGAGCGCTCTCTGACCTGACGCTGCAGAAGGTCAGGTGATTGCAGCGCGGGCCCTGTGAAGAGGAGAGGACAGGAGACCACCAGAAGAGGAGAGGAGCGGCTGAGAAGAAGAGGTAAGTTAATTTATTTTTTTTAGTCTGATCTGAGGTCTGATAAGGGGGTTAAGGGGGTCTGAAAAGCTGATAAAAGGGGTCTGAGGGCTGATAAAAGGGTTCTGAGGGCTGATAAAAGGGGTCTGAGGGCTGATAATGGGGTCTGAAGGGCTGATAAGGGGGGTCTGAGGTGTGATAAGGAGGGTCTGAGGTGTGATAAGGGGGTCTGAGGTGTGATAAGGGGGTCTGAAGGGCTGATAAGGGGGGTCTAAGGTCTGATAAGGGGGTCTGAAAAGCTGATAAGGGGGGTCTGAGGTCTGATAATGGGGTCTGAAGGGCTGATAAGGGGGTCTAAGGTCTGATAAGAGGGTCTGAAAAGCTGATAAGGGGGGTCTGAGGGCTGATAAAAGGGGTCTGAGGGCTGATAAAAGGGGTCTGAGGGCTGATAAGGGGTTCTGAGGTCTGATGGGGTCTGGTCTGAGGTTTTATACATGGGGGGGTTGGTCTGAGATGGTGGGGGTTCTGACATGAAGGTCTAATAGGGGTCTGATCTGAGGTCTGATATGGGATCTGACAGACGTCTATTGAAGGTCTGGTCTGAGATGGGGGTCTCATCTGAGGTTTGATATAGGTCTGATCTGAACAGTAAGGGGGTATTTTTTGTACTGGCACATTATCTGTGCGGTACCAGTATATTCCAGGGGACTGTTTCTACAGTATAGTTTTGGGGGGCACAGCGGGCACAGTATTAGAGGTGGCAAAATGGAATGTTCAGAAAGTGAGGAGGATGATGGAAAAGTAGGAAACTAAAATGTCTGTTTGTCAAACTCTGCAGAGAGAAGAGATGGCTGAAAGAAATCATCATGGCGGTCTGGTCTGACAGGAGAAGATGAGGAAAGAGAACATCTACATCACAGAAGACGTCACTAGATGTAAGAGGTACATATGTGGAGCTGTATGTCCCTGTACGAGCGCTGCTTTCTCTTCTCTGTTTACCTGATCACCACTGCAAATACTGCGGTGAGCAGGTGAACAAAAAAGAGAAAACATCATTTAATTTTTCACCTCAGGCAGCAGAAAAGCTAGAATCGGCCCTGCTAGTAGTCATACCCCTGTAGCATAGTGTGCAGGGTGGTGGGGGGCTGTGCATAAGTCAGTGTTATTTAATTGGGGGGGCGCTTTTTTAATGTTCGCCCTCTTGTTAAAATTCCCTAGAAACTGCCCTGTTTATAAGGCCACAAAAAAGACATCTGTCCATCCAGTTTGGCCTGTTATCCTACAAGTTGATTTAGAGGAAGTCAAAATACCCCTGTGAGGTAGAAGCCAATTTCCCCCACTTTAGGGGAAAAAATTCCTTCTCGACTCTAATCAGGCAATCAGAATAACTACCCGGATCAATGGCCGCTTTCTAGTAACTATAGCCTGTAATATTATTACACTCCAGAAATACATCCAGGCTTCTCTTGAACTCTTTTAGTGAACTTACCATCACCACTTCCTCAGGCAGAGAGTTCCATAGTCTCACTGCTCTTACAGTAAAGAATCCTCTTCTATGTTCGTCTACAAACCTTCTTTCCTCCAGACGCAGAGGTTGAATGTGAAGTCCATCTTAATATGTCTGTTGGTGGGCATACATTTTTTTTTAGTGGGGCCCAAGCTTGAGGGACAACCCAGAGCCTTTGAGCTACTTAACTCACGTATGAATACCAGCAGCTTAGATCATAAATACAAAACTACATTACATGTTCTTTGAATTTGCATTTGTTATAGCTCTGTGATAGGTAGAGCTTTCTAGCAGTTAAGTCTCATCATAATCTGCCTTTGTCTCATTCTCCACTTCATTATATTCTGCATGGGTTGTCTTGTCTATACTGCTACTCTGCACTCTTTCGGTTCCAAAAGGTTTGCTCATCTCTACATTATATGAAACCAGGGTTGTTGCTAGGTTCAAATATTCAGGGCCTGGGCCCCTGATGTTTTGTCCCAGGCCTCAAATGTACTGCCTGCCAAATAGATAGAACTGTATTGCAGTCCTAAGGGGGAGGGAACAATGTTATTTACATAGGACTGAATATTGAGGGGGTGATGTTCTTTACATGGGACTGTATGTTGAAGGCGGCTGGGGAGGGGGTGATGTTTTTTACATGGGACTGTATATTGGATGGGGCAGGAGAGATGGTGTGATGTTATTTACATGGGACTGTATTTTGGCAGGGGGCTGTAGATAGAGAGGGATGTTATTTACATGGGACTGTATATTGGAGGGGACTGTAGAGATGGTGTGATGGTATTTACATGGGACTTTATGGTGGAGGGAGTAAAATAATGTTATTTACATGGGACTGTATGGTGGAGGGGCTGAGGAATTTAATTTCTGAGGACACTAAATGGAGAAATATATTATATATTATAGTATTGTGGGGAGGAGCAGGATAACACTGTGGGGGCTCCAGGTTGGGGGATGATGATAGAACATGAGGAAGCTAAGATGTCTGTGTGTCACACTCTGCAGAGACAAGGCATGGCTGAAAGAGGTTGTCCAGACCGAATAGAGAATATAATGACAGAGAATATCTACATCAGAGGAGATGTCACCTGGGAGGCCCTGGATGTGAGAGGTATGCGCTGCTTTATTGATTTCTTTTTTTCTTTGGGGGGGGGGGTGAATCGGTTGACTTGGGCCATATGCATTGGGGCTTGGGACCTGGATCTTTTGAGACCCTAGCAACGCCCCTGTACCCTGTATGAAACAGTAAATCTTGCCAAGCATTGGGTCCCCACCAATCTGATATTAATATAAGCAAGCTGTCAGGTGTAATTTGTTGGATATCCAAAGTCCACACGAGAAGCTTCATCTCTAATAATGTGTTCCAAAACAACAAAATGAATAGTTAACTTGTAAAGAGAGAACTGTAAAATGGCACATTAATTGCCTTCCTGTCTAGTCTTTTTCAAATAAAAAGCAAAAAGGGCTGTGAGCAAAACTGGGTGGAATTCTTGTATTTTTCAAGGTAAGCATGTAACAGACGAGAACTAGAAAATCAAATTGTCTGTGGCAGCAGGTGAACATAAAGGCTGCTATCATAGTAATTAAGGTACAGAACGTTACAGACAGATGTAGGTTTATAATTTCAAATTTTCCACCTCCTCTTTGTTTGAGCAGTACACAGTGTACCATAAAAGCATTAAGCACTTGTTCCCTTTCCTCACAGGATTATTATCACTGCCTATTGTGTGGGTCATTGCTGTGACTTCTTGCCATATTTTTAAGAGTGTTCCTTATCTTTGTGAAAATGTCATCCTGGCACCATAATGACACAGAATCAATCCAGACACTCATAAAACATATCTGTGACAAAGTCATCTTTATTCTAAGTTTTTCTCTGTGTATGGCGTGTTAGCTTACTAATAATAGTAATACAGAAGAAATCTGTGTTCTTTGCATTTGTTTTTTGGAGAAAAACAGAAGGTACGAGGGAAAGCTGTTTTTTTTTTTTTTTTTTAGCTGAGTACATGAATAATTCTAGTTTTATCTTAGAACAACAACTTAGTCACTTTTGATGTTGAATATTTTAAAAAATGACAGAGTCTACCACTGTGTGCAATACTAGCTCTAAAATCATTGGAATTCTTGATTAGTAATCTGGCAATTTCATTAAAGGGATTGTGTATAGGGAATAAGGTAACTATTAGATTGTTGGGGGTCCTACTCCTGCTCCTAGAGATATGTGGGATACCTACTGTACCCTCTCCACTTCCAATTTTGTATGAGGCCATACAGAGGTTTTATCTAGAAACATTGTGGCTCTTTATACAACAACCATACTGTCTAGAATTAGAGACATTGGCGAGAACCAGCAAGTTCCCTGGCACTCTTATCCACATCCCAGCATTACTATAAATCGTCTTCTTCGATATTACATGACCATCACCATCTCATAATGTAATGCCACAAAGGACTACATTATAACTTGCATTTTCTAACTTACGGTACTCTAGTCCTTAAATAAAATAATCTATTATGAAATACTATTTACTACCTGCTCTACCCATGGAAAGTCATTTTACAGTATTTTGTAAAGGTAATTGTCATCAGTGCATTTGCTTTTATGAAAAGCCTTAAATTTAAAGTGAACCTACAGTTCAAGAACCAAAAAACATTACCTGGGGAACGAACAGAACCCTTACTTACTTAATGCCCTTGTTTTTGTCTTTTTAGTTGCAGATGTATCAGTTCTAGGGTTCCTCTTCTGTCATCCAAGATGGCTAAGACTGGATTAAGACTATTTGATGTACACTGTGCCTCGGTATCAAACAGCACTTACTACTTGTCCAGATTTAATCTTGGATTTGCCAGTAACATTCACATGAGCAGAACTGGACAATCCAAGGACAGGAAGTGTCTTGGACTACCAAATGCACGGTATGCATCAGACAGTCCAAGAAGCGGTGCAGCCATCTTGAATGGCAGAATAGGAGTCCGGGAATGCACAAATCTGCAGTTAGTGATTTTGTTTTTCTTGAAACAGAGGGTCACCTTAATAATTCTTACAAAATACACATTTCTTTCCCATAATGAATCGATTGTGTGTGACCTCACAGACTGAGAGTGATTAAATGTTAACTTATGTATACTAGCATTATTTGTAGCAGATAAAAACACGGCTATCATTCTCAGGATGACTGTGCAACATTTCATCCTGCTTTTTCTCAGTACAATATATTGCTAAATCCAACCAGTCACATTGGTACAAACTCCATGTCCTTGAAACAGACACACACTAATTCACAAAACCTCTATTCATACTTGAAATATTCAGATGCAGCACAATAACTCCTATCTAGCAGTCTACAAAAAATTCTTATATAAACTTTACAACATAAAAAAATCCAGAAAAATAGGTTGAACAATATGATGTTGCCTCATTGTCTGTATTGAAGTTTATTAACAGGCTGTATTGATTTGATATGGGTAAATATTTCTAAACATACACAAGATATATGTAGGGGGTTAATCAGAAGTTTTGAAACATGATCAAGGATTTTAGTTATTGTTTCCTCTTACAGAGACTACCAGAAAACCCACCACCCAGCCGGGACCCTGTCCTGTACTAATGATCAGCAAAAACCCAAAACGGCTACCTACAGATTTTAGGCTTGGGCCTTCTGCCATACCACTCGCTGTCTCACCTATAATATCCCCAGCATCTCCTGCCTCGATGCCCGCTGCTGTCTCTGCCAGATGTGGCAGGGACATGTCTGCCAGACTCCCCCTCCGGCCATACTGCCTCACTGCTCCATCCCATGCTGGCGTCCAGTGGCGTAGCTAGAACTGACTGGGCCCCACAGCAAATTTTTGTGCGGGCCCCCCCATGACCCTCCTGGCATCGCATTTGTTCATAGGTAACAGTGGGTTCACATCACGTTTTTTCCTATCCGTTTGATACTGATAAAAAAGGTACCATATACAAATATGCAGCACACCACGTTTTTGCATCCTGCAGAGTCCAGTACAAAAAATGCATATGTTAACGTATATGCTGGAACTGTATGGTGAAAGGACGCCACCGTATGGATCAGTCTGAGGCATCTCTTAATGTATACATTAAACAGATGGGAAAAATGTGATGTGAACCCGGCCTTAGTGCCAGAATAAGCAGCAGGACACAGCGGGGCAGAGAGGCTGCCATGTACTGACAGAGTACAGCCTGGTCCTGGTGGTCAGGAGTGAGGACCGTGTTTATTTATTGGGAAATACAGGGCACAGTGTAATATACCGGGATCTATATACTATAAAGATATCAGCCCTACCCTAGAATCATAAGACAATTATGGGGTAATTTATTAATACCTATATTAAGCGTATTTCTGACACAGATTTTGGCGCACAGGTCCTTTGCGCCACAATCTGCAACTTTTCCCCACTCATGCCAGGTCTAAAAAAGGTGGAGTGGGCAGAAAAGGGGATATAGTTATTGCCATACAGTTATTGCCATACAGTTATTGGATAACACCACCATACAGTGACTGGATACTTCCATACAGTGATTGGATAAAACCGCCATACAGTAATTGGATAACACCGCGATACAGTAACTGGATACTTCCACATAATGTCTGGATAACACCACCATACAGTCACTGGAAAACACTGCCATAAAGTGATTGCATAACACCACCATACAGTCACCGGATATCTCCATACAGTGACTGGATAACACCGCTATAAAGACACCGGATAGCACCGTCATACAGGGACTGGATAACACCACAATACAGTCACTGGATATCTCCATACAGTGACTGGATAACACCGCCATACAGTCACTGGATATCTCCATACAGTCACTGGATAACACCGCCATACAGTCACTGGATAGCACCGTCATACAGGGACTGGCTAACGCCGCCATACACTAGATAACACCTCCATACAGTGACCGAAAGGGTATAACAGGGCACAGTACAGGGAATGACTAGAAGCACAGTACAGGGTATGGTAAGAGGGCACAATGCAGGGTATAAGGGAGCACAGTATGGGGTGGGGGGCACAGTCACATGACCCTGAGCCATTAGAAGGACACCATAATGAGAGGCAGAGGTGTGAGACAGGGGCCAGGGGCCCTGTATGGACAGGAGGGGTGGACACAGCAAGTAGGTGAAAGGGGCTTTGAGGGGGATTCATACTAGAAGTAGGGGCTGGAGGTCTGTGCAGGGCAGCAATAGGAGAAAGGAAGGTGGAACAGGAGCTCTGGATACATGAGGGAGGACAGGAGACAGAAGAGGCTCCATGAGGATGAGATAAGAGAAGATATGGGGGGGGCAGGTGTCATGGAGGCAGACTGCTTTATGAGGCAGTCAAACAACTGAATAGCATGAAGCTGCTGGTACACTACAGCACCCAGCAGCAGCTTGAAGACTTCCCTGCCATTACCTCTTCTGTCCCACACAGCAGACTCACTCACCCACTGTCTGCCTCTCCACACACTTCTGCTCCAGCCCTGCCGTCTCTCTCCTCCTCCAGCAGCAGTGTAGAGGGGGCGTGTCTACAGCTGGTAAGCCAGGTCCTGCTCTGCTGGAGTGAAGAGGGGGCGTGTCTGAAGCTCCGCAGCACAGGAACTTGTAATAAAGATATCGGCAAGCCTCTGTGCTGTATGCAGCTACTGCTCCCGGGCCCCTTCTGCCCTTGGGCCCCAAAGCAGTGGCTTCCCCTGCTTCCCCGATAGCTACGCCCCTGCTGGCGTCCCATAGGAGTGCATGCCCACCACTTCCTGTCATTTATGCTTCCAGGGGTGCATGCTTCCAGCCCAGCATGGCCCCTGGGCAGGGTTACAAGGTTAAATAGCAGTTTCCTCTTCCAGAAAGTTGCCTGATCATTGAGTTAATATCAGTAATAGCAAAGATGTTCTGTTCTGATCTTCTGTGTTTGACCTAGCCTGTTTGACCATTCTGTTTGCCTGCCGCCTGCATCGACCTGTCTGACCATGAGCCTGTCCAATCCTCTGTATCACACTACTATTGGATACTGGCTTCTGACCTCTGGCTTGTCTCTGACCACGCTTCAGCTTTTGCCTCTGACAATCATCATCATCTGCTGTCTTTACTACAGTCTTTTCTGCAATACCACTTCTCCCTACCGTGTCTGCTATTGGACCACTGTGGTTGCAGCTTACTGCAACTTCAGCTACTGGAGCATTACCTGTTTTCTGACTCTGTGAATTACCTGTCAACCATATTATCTAATCCCTTAGGTAAAGGTTCAGTTTCTCTATTGCTGCGTTCTGTCCTGTCTCCTGTGAGAGAGCTGAATAACACCATAGGGGTTAGTGGCTGCCATCCCTTGGTTGACACAGAGAATCCACACTCTCTGGTTTGACCATTGGGTTCCACTCACTGGTCGTAACAACAGATGGGTTACATAGGTATATTGTCCTTTGAAGTAGACTGGCTTAATTTAAATGGGGTATCTGAGATATTTTAAAAAAGTTTAATATATACATGTGGGTGGTTGATAGTACTTACATGCAATCCCTTCACAGATACCCAAAGACCTCTGTGGCTATTTATCAGTTCACTGGTGGTTCGTAGTAGAAATGTACAGCATACATGGACAGTTTATCAGAAAAAAGAGAAGCTCCATGGCACTTGCCCATCAGCATCAAGCACTTGGTCAATAGCCATTTCACATTGTTAGGCTAATTCTTAAGGTCTTCTGTTATTAAATTGAACTGATATTTTAAAAGAAGCTATGAGCAGAAAAACTTATAAAATAATGAAATTAATTATACTTACAATGCTAGTTAAAAGTACCACTACTGTAGCTATAGCAGTCTCGCATCTGCTGTCTCTAGTCCCTGCCATCTGGAAATCATGATGTCCCATTCATTTTCACATCACTGCTGCAGCTGAATAGCAGGTGACTGCTGAGGCTAGTAACTGGCTGAAGTGGTCACACAAAGACAAACATAACATCATCACTTCTAGAAGTGGTGCCTGGACCAGCAGTGTTGGGGTTTTATGTTAATATGTTTCCTGATCATATCTTCATTTTTAAATATTTCAGAGAACCCCATGAGGTCATGGGCCATGTTTCAAAGCTCTTTTAGGGTATGACTACATGTAGCATAACTGATGCAGACTTTCTACAGGGAAATTTCATGTGGAAAATCCTGAAAGAAGTTTATTGCAGCAACTGGTTCTACTACTGATTTCTTTGCTGCAGAGAATCAAAAGTTCTGAATAAGAGGACAATCCTGGAAAGTATAGTTTATATCGCCCATTTTGCTAAAACACTGACAGCATCTATTAAAAGACATTGGATAATACATTATAGACAACCTATGTGGAGTCATGTACCAACGACATAATACTTTCCTAGAGGTCTCTAAATGGGCAGCATGTCTAAATGATCCTAAGGAAGAGTAAAAGTCAACTCTCAGGAGGCTTGATCTATAGTAATTCCCAAATTTCTTTCTCAATTGGCAAGGCAAAGTAACTTAGGAGTTTGATAAATATAAACCACTAGCAGAAAGACCCGGCTTCGCCTGGGTATATTTCATCTATTTATTTAATGTTTCTGTGTGTCGTTGCAGAGAGAAAGTCAATGCAGCTGACAGAAATTGATTTTTACCTTCATTTTTTCAATCCCTATTGGCTGCGGGGGGGGGGGGGGGGGGGGTTTAAGTCCTTCATTTCAGGGTGGCCTGAATTGTAGGTTAATGCCATGGTAATTTGAGGAAACACAATGGGTAGCAGTGGAAGAAAACATTGCTTTGCGCGGGTATATTTAATCTATTTCATTTAATGTTTCTGTGTGTCGTTGCAGAGAGAAAGTCATCCTCCCTCCCATCCCTGCAGCTGACAGATGTTCATTTTTAAAGGAAAATACATAAATTGCAGCCACACACCGCTACCAGATAAAGCACAAAATGCCACAGTGATAGAATATTCCAAAGCTCATGCTATGCTTGTTTAATAAATTAGAGACTCTTGGCAAATACATTTTGTACAAAATTATCTGAGCCCATTCACCACAATCGTCAAGGTGGTCTCTGCAGAATGGGAACCTAACACTTTGTCCTACCTGTTACGTGCCAGTCTTGGCTTCCATATAATCAGGGGGTGTTTTGTTCCAGATGCATGTAATGTCCACTTGCCTTTTGCCATTTCTGGTACTACAAAGGCCTCCCCTAGTTGAGGAGTGCAGACACTAACATGCATGCCGAATCACTCGGCTTTATAGTTGCACTGATTAAAAACCACCTGTGGGGCAAATGGGCTGGTCAGGAGTGCATGACCAAATGGAGTAGCCACACCTCCAGTACAAACTTGCAAAGAAAAGAAGAAATTTCAGTCAGCACATCCCAGAGTGCAGGTGCTGGTTGCTATGGCTAAATACATGTCAAAGGAAAATACATAAATTGCAGCCGCACACCGCTACCAGATAAAGCACAAAATGCCACAGTGATAGAATATTCCAAAGCTCATGCTATGCTTGTTTAATAAATTAGAGACTCTTGTTTAATAAATTAGAGACTCTGGGATGTGCTGACTGAAATTTCTTCTTTTCTTTGCAAGTTTGTACTGGAGGTGTGGCTACTCCATTTGGTCATGCACTCCTGACCAGCCCATTTGCCCCACAGGTGGTTTTTAATCAGTGCAACTATAAAGCCGAGTGATTTGGCATGCATGTTAGTGTCTGCACAGCTCAACTAGGGGAGGCCTTTGTAGTACCAGAAATGGCAAAAGGCAAGTGGACACTACATGCATGTGGAACAAAACACCCCCTGATTATATGGAAGCCAAGACTGGCACGTAACAGGTAGGACAAAGTGTTAGGTTCCCATTCTGCAGAGACCACCTTGACGATTGTGGTGAATGGGCTCAGATAATTTTGTACAAAATGTATTTGTACAATACATAAATAAATATAATTTATTAAACAAGCATAGCATGAGCTTTGGAATATTCTATCACTGTGGCATTTTGTGCTTTATCTGGTAGCGGTGTGCGGCTGCAATTTATGTATTTTCCTTTTACATGTATTTAGCCATAGCAACCAGCACCTGCACTCTGGGATGTGCTGACTGAAATTTCTTCTTTTCTTTGCAAGATGTTGATTTTTACCTTCAATTGTTCAATCTCCATTGGCTGCGGAGTGGGAGGGGTCATCGCCTGACTGAGTCGGGGGCGTGATGTTGCAAGACCTGGGGCGGGGTTTTTAGTCCTTCTTTTGATGGTGGCCAGAATTACAGGTCGATGCCATGGTAATTTATGAGGACACGCCATGGGTAACAGTGGAAGAAAACATTGCTTTGCACGGGTATATTTAATCTATTTCATTTATTGTTTCTGTATGTTGTTGCAGAAAGAAATCTAACTTCCCTCCCACCCCTGCAGCTGACAGAAGTTGATTTTTACCTTCATTTTTTCAATCCCCGTTGGCTGCGGAGTGGGAGGGGGCGTGGCCTGACAGAGTAGGAGCGTGGTTTCGCGAGATCTGGGGCGGGGGTCAGAGTGCCATGAATTACAGGTCGATGACATGGTAATTTATGGGGACCCGCAATGGGTAGCAGTGGAAAAAACATCTTTTATTAGTACTGAATGGTCGTAGTCTAAAATTAGTCAATTTCATCTACGATTTTTGTGTGTCGTTGTAGAGAGAAATTCACCCTCCCACCCCTGCAGCTGATTTTTTTCAATCCCCGTTGCCTGCGGAGTGGGAGGGGGCGTGGCCTGGCAGAGTTGGGGGTGTGGATTATCAAGATGCTTCGAACGGTTGTAGTCTGAAATTAGTCTATTTCATCTAAAATTTTGTGCGTCATTGCAGAGAGAAATTTACCCTCCCACCCCTGCAGCTGACAGAAGTTTATTTTTCCCTTCATTCTTTCAATCCCTGTTGGCTGCGGAGTGGGAGGGGGCATGACCTGACAGAGTCGGGGCGTGGCTTAGCAAAGCGCTTCGCATAGGTGATTTAATCTATTTCATTTAATGTTTCTGTGTGTCGTTGCAGAATGGCTGCAGAGTGGGAGGGGGCGTGGTCTGACAGAGTTGGGGGCGTGACTTAGCAAGACAATTCGAACAGTTGTAGTCTATAATTAGTTTATCTAATTATTTTATCTAAAATTTTTGTGTGTCGTTGCAGAGAGAAATTCACCCTCCCACCCCTGCAGCAAACAGAAGTTTATTTTTACCTTTATTTTTTCAATCCCTCGTTGGCTGCGGAGTGGGAGGGGGCGTAATCTGACAGAGTCGGGGGCGTGGATTAGCAAGACGCTTCACATGGGTGTATTTAATCTATTTCATTTAATGTTTCTGTGTGTCGTTGCAGAAAGAAAGTCAACCTCCCACCCATCCCTGGAGCTGACAGAAGTTGATTTTTACCTTTATTTTTTCAATCCCTGTTGGCTGCGTAGTGGGAGGGGGCGTGGCCTTACAGAGTCGGGGCGTGGCTTAGCAAAGCGCTTTGCATAGGTGCAATTAATCTATTTCATTTAATGTTTCTGTGTGTCGTTGCAGAATGGCTGCAGAGTGGGAGGGGGCGTGGTCTGACAGAGTTGGGGGCGTGACTTAGCAAGACAATTCGAACAGTTGTAGTCTATAATTAGTTTATCTAATTATTTTATCTAAAATTTTTGTGTGTCGTTGCAGAGAGAAATTCACCCTCCCACCCCTGCAGCAAACAGAAGTTTATTTTTACCTTCATTTTTTCAATTCCCATTGGCTGCGGAGTGGGAGGGGGCGTGACTTGACAGAGTCGGGGGCGTGGATTAGCAAGACGCTTCGCATGGGTGTATTTAATCTATTTTATTTAATGTTTGTGTGTGTTGTTGCAGAAAGAAAGTCAACCTCCCACCCATCCCTGCAGCTGACAGAAGTTGATTTTTACCTTTATTTTTTCAATCTCTGCTGGCTGCGGAGTGAAAGGGTGTGTGGCCTGACAGAGTTGGGGGTGTGGCTTAGTGAGACCTGAGGCGGGGGTTTTAAGTACTTCTTTTAGGGTGGCCTGAATTAAAGGTCAATACCATGCTTATTTATGAGCCCACGCAATAGGCAGCAGTGGAGGAAAACATCTTTTATTACTACTGAACTGTAGTAATAGAAAAACACATAAGTTATATTTATGGTAACAGGAATACCTTTAACAGTGTCAGTAAATAGAAATGGATGAGATCCTCAGCTGCTGATAATTACCTGGTTGTTATGGAAACCTGCCCTCCCTGTGTGTGCCTTTGCAGAGAATGGCAGTTGGAGTTTAAAACCAAAGTTCCCAGTTGTAATGTTGGCTAATGGAGATCATATTTTGGGAATATCTCAGGAACGGTATGTCCTAGAGAGATGAGACCTGGTCTAAAACCTTCCCGGACACCTGATGTACCTGTGTGCCGAATTTGGTGAAAATCGGTCCAGTAGTTTGGTCGCGCATAGAGAACAGACAGACAGACAGACAGAAACTCATTTTTATATTATTAAGAGATAATGAGTGGATGCCTGTTCAGATCCAGTTAGATAATTCCATATCAGGTATAACATAATGAAACACACAAAAAAAGTAATAAATGTCTGAAAATCACCCACCTCCTTCACGCCTCCAAGCCTAAATTAATGGTGAAATCTCCAGGTCCAGAAATGGTGAAAATGGAACTCTATGATGCCTACAATTAACCATGAATGAGAATTTCAAAGTGGAGAGATAGGTACAGTACTTCTTTTTCTATGTTAAAACAGTGTTTGATGGACTTTGGATCATTTCACTGCCGTAACTAATTTGATACAGCTGCATAGTAATATTGGTCAATTTATGGAAGTCACAAGCCACTTGTATCGATAGGTTTAGTATCTGGGAGGAAACTCTAGCTCTTCCATGTTTCCAAGTAAGCTTGGTAAGAAAAGACTGGAGTTTTTGTAAATACGAAGTGAACTCCGTTTAAAAAAAAAAAGAGTGATGCTCCCACAAAATGCAAAATCACAAACTATGCCAATACTTAACCAATGAAAAGCTGTGCTGATTTTGTTGACCCTTGGTTCTCGAGTGATCAGATTAATTCGGGTGCTATGCCACCTCATTCATAATGATGCCTCATGATCACAGCAGGTAATCTCCTTGACAATTGTCTCAAGAACAAATGTTACAATTTAAAACTAGAGCATTACATAATACAGATTATTACATTTATATTTTTTCCTATAACTTCATTTCTTATTTATGCTGATATTGTTGTCTTATAGTAGTAATTTGTCGAGCTAGAAGGGTTCAATGTGTTCTTCTGCGGAACACTGATACATAGGATCATTTTTGTAAAACCACCTTATTCTCATTACTAAGAACACTCTGGGAACGTTTAGCATAAGAGTACACATTTTTTAGAGCAAATCACCACAGTGTTCTCAATAAATCATTATTTCTAGCACTTTAAAATATGTAAACTTCTTAAACAGTGTCAGCTTAGTTCATCTGGCATATGATGTGTATTAGTCTACAAATATCTCGTGTCCCTGTAGTATAACAGCATGAACTGAGTGAATACATTACATACTGTTCCCATGAGGGATGCTTCGTATTTTGACACTATAAAGAGAAGATAAGCTATGTACACTATGTTAGGCACAATGTGCTGGTGGTAGTGAAACCCTGTATTTGTAAAAACATCGGTCCATCATCAGGAAGTTTTTAAAATGCTGGTATTTAACAGGTGGAACTGGAATTATTTGCATATGTGTTCTTTTACTTCAACTCTAAATGTTAAGTTCATGGGAAATTGATTTGTATTTTTGACTTAGTTGCTGTTTATTACAACATTATATTCTCTTTTTAGCTAATGGTGGTCATTCAGTATGAAGCATCTTTTTAAAAAAAAACCTGAAAACTATTTTCTTAAAATGGACCTCCAAATAAATGTCTTCAAAATTCTCCTTACTGGTAGTGATATAAGTGAATCCATCATGTGATTTCTCCTGCCTGTTTTGAGAGCAGAATGTGATTTAAGCTGAGCTTTGTGATTTCTATGATTTGGAGCAGGATTTCTGATTACAAAGCAGAATAAAGCCTAACAAGACTCCTAGGAGAGAGAGCGGGTGCCCTGAGTACCTCGCACACACATAGTGATTGACAGCTTTCCCTGCATCAGTGCACAAAAGGCTATCAATGACCCTGTTGACCACAGGTTGAACACTGATGATTCAGCTTTTTGTTTGATCCGTACACTACTGTATGACAACTCAGGAGATTCAGGAGTACTCTGCTCATCTATTAAAGAGACTCCTTTACTGGTATTATGCTGACCTGTTTGAATGCAACATGAACTGGTTACAGAGACTCAGAGACTAAAATCTCTATTGATAATTTCCAATGTGAGCCAAATGTTGGGGTCCGTTCAATACACAGCACAAGCTCAGGAGTCCTCATATTCATGAGCTCCCAGCTCTCTCCACCCCCAATGCTGATTGACAGTTTTCTTCCTATACAGTATAATTTTGAATATGGTAGAAAGAAGGATGTCAATCATCATGGAATGGGAGGTTGTGAGCTCATGAATCTCCAAACTCCTGAGCATGTGCACTATATTGAGCAGACTGTAGTAACTGTCTCATGATGGAGCAGCTAAATACTGATTTTGTCAAAATGTGATAATTCCATTACTTGACATTTTAATCAGGGTCTCTGTCAAGCTCCATTTATTTCAGTGGCCAGCCCTTCCCTGGCAGTGACAGGCAGTGGCAAAGCACCAAGTCTGGTCACAGAAAGGAGTACAGCTTGGGTGCAACAAGAGCAATGGAGATGCCCTCATTTCACCAAATGCTTAATTTGCATATTAAAAAAAGTATTATGACTCAACAAAAGATCAACAAAAGAAAAACAGTGTTTCAATCGGGTGAACTATAACTATGTGTCTATGCAGTTTGATAAGAAGGTCACTGGACCATGGTTCATGGACATGTGCCATTTTTTTCCTTAGCTGGGATAGTGTCTAACTTAAAGGGGTTATCCCACGTGTAATGTAAAAAATGGAAATCAGATATGATATACTACATGGCAACCTCTTTTTAACAAAGCTAGAACCAGCCCTGTACCTCACATGGATCCAGAGATCTCCCCATTCATTGCTCTGATAGATTTATATCAAGTTGACAGCTCGGGGAGTGTCTTTTCTACTGCAGCTAAGGGGGCGTGTCTCAGCTCTCCCTATCACAGCTCAGGAGGCAGTTAACAGTTGAAACTGAGCATGTGCGGCCTTCTCAGTCAATAGGTCAAAGAAATAAGAAATTAAGAGGCACTATACAGATACATTTTATTGAATAACTCTGTAGTTGAACAAAATTTTTAATGACATGCAATTACAAAAGTATTCAGCTGCAGGTGCTGGTTTGAAAACTGTACAATATTTTTCGTGAGACAACCCCTTTAAAGAGAACAGTGGTTCTGGCGATACCTTATTGAGAGAGGTCAGAGCAAAATGGAAAGACTAGAACAATTAAAAAAAACTACAATGGCCTAAAGTGGTTGTCTATTGATGACCTATCCCTAGGATGGGCCATCAATAACAGATCACTGTTGTGGTCTATGTTCTTTTCCATAGACAGCAGTAAGGGGCGGATTGGCAATGTACCCCACCGGGAGACTTCCCGGTGGGCCGATGGATTGAAGCATGTTGTGGGCCGGCATGGCATTTGCGTCAGGGTAATAGATTACAGCAGGGCGGGTGGCGGCCGTGGCTCTCACCACAATACACATTACAATACACACTACAATACATATTACAGGCTGCAGTCAGCCCTGCTGCGGTCTCATTATCATACCATTGTCATGATAATGAGATCACAACAGGGCTGTTGGTGGCCGCAATGTGTATTGTAGTGTGGATTGTATGTGTATTGTACTGAGAGCGACGGCCCCTGCCCGCCCTGCTGTAAGCTAATCATTGTGCCTGCCCTTCCCTCTGATTATGTGCCGGCCCACCCCTGTACCTCCTGCTGCCAGGTCCTTCTACACTGGACAGCAGGAGAGATCACTACTCTGCCGGTAAAGGCTAAATACTATACTTGGTAAGGACACTATCACGTGACATTACTAGGTCACGTGGGTCGGCAGCCGGCGCGCTCTGCTATCAGAGTAGGAAGGTTAGGTAGGAAGCCTCTGTAGCAGGGAGAGAGGATCTGTCTGCCTGGGAGGTAGATATGAATCCTGTGGAGGGGCTGACAATTCTATGAGGTGAGATTGTATGATGGAGGAGGGGGGGGGGGCGACTGTGTGGGATTGTATGTAGGGGGGGCTGAGTGGGATTGTATGGGGGGGGCTGTGTGGATTGGATGGAGGGGACTGTGTGGGATTGTATGCTGGGGGGGCTGTGTGAGATTGTATGCTTGGGGGGGCGACTGTGCCGGATTGTATGCTTGGGTGCTTTGGGGGGGGGCGACTGTGTCGGATTGTATGCTTGGGTGCTTGGGGGGGGCGACTGTGTCGGATTGTACGCTTTCGGGGGCGACTGTGTCGGATTGTATGCTTGGGGGGTGACAATGTCGGATCGTATGCTTGGGGGGGCGACTGTCGGATTGTATGCTGGCGGGCGACTGTGTCGGATTGTATGCTTGGGGGGGGCGACTGTGTTGGATTGTATGCGGGGGGGGGGCGACTGTGTTCTTCTGGAGCAGTATATTGTGCTGCACCGAGCCAAATAAAAAATTGCAGCATTATATACTGCTCCCTCTATGGTATTTCTGGCCCCGCCTACCCATGTTCCCATGTTGGCCCCACCTGCTCTCAATCTGGGCCCGCCCACAACATAGGGCCACTTTTACTTCTTTTTTCCAGGGCCACTTTTAATTCCCAATCCACCCCTGACAGCAGTGGTGAACAGGAAGAGAGACAGGAGAAGACACGTGTCCATTGCTCGCAACGTCTCCTCATACAGCTGATTGAAGAGGGTGCCAGGTGTCGGACCTGTGACCAGGGGCGTAGCTATAGGGGGTGCAGAGGTAGCAGTCGCTACCGGGCCCAGGAGCCTGAGGGGCCCCAAAGATCCTTGTGCCGCATAAGAAGACACACAAAGTACTGAGGGAAGGGGGCCCAAGCTGAACTCTTGCACCAGGGCCCATGAGCCTTTAGCTACGCCCCTGCCTGTGACTATTCGATATTGTTGACCTTTCCTGAGGATAATATCCACATAAAGACGGCAGCATCATCTTCAAATAGGCTTATTCTTTATTCAAGTGGGTTCCATAAGCAATACATAAAATTGGTCATAAAGTGCCAATGCAAAGTTTCGGCTAAATCATAGCCTTTCTCAAGCATAATACAAAGTGCATTTACAAGTCTTAAATAGTACACATAACCCCTCCTATTGTGTCTTTGTCCAATCACCATAATCAATTAATTATGTTAAAGTTGTAGTTAAATGACCATTTATAGCAATGGTATTCTGCAAGTATGTCTGAACACATAGTAGTTAATATGTTAAAGCTTGAATTTGATGTGCTACAGGTTTCACTTTTGACAGATAAGAACAGGACATTGAGGTTTATAGTAGGTATGGGCTTATCAAAGTCAAAGATTAGAAAAAACTGGTTTGACAAATCTTAAAGGGCATCTGTCAGCAGATTTTTACCTCTGAAACTGGCTGACCTGTTACATGCGGCTGAAGGCATCTATGTTCATCCAATGTTCAAAAAATGATATTTTAATATATGTAAATAAGCAGGAGCAACAAGGGCATTGCCATTACACCTAGAGGCTCTGCTGTCTCTGCAAGTGCAGAAACCTCTGCACTTTGATTGACAGGGCCAGGCATTATAAATGTCATCATGCCTGGTGGCCTTGACTTCTCCTAAAGTCAATCAAAGTGCAGATTGTGAGCAGCAGTTGCAGAGAAAAAGCAGAGCCTCTAGGAGTAATGACAACATCCTTGTTGCTCCTAGAGGCTCATTTGAATTTATTAAGACTTCATATTTCACAGCAATGCGGGCACATATGAACATGAGACCAACACAGATGCCTTCAGCTGCCAAGCGCACATGTAACAGGTCAATCAGGGTCAACCAGGTACAAAACTGCTGACAGATGCCCTTTAATTTCATCATGAAGGTGGTAAATTCAGACATGAACCATGGTTCCGTACTGCCATGTGCCCATGGTTCATGATGCTATTTTACCAACATAGACCATAATCATGCTAAATCCATCTTCTTGAATCAATGACTAAAAGAAATAACACTGTTCTCGTGTTATAAGGGAATCCTACCCAATAACAGATATGTCTACCTTATACAATAAAGTAAAATTTCACATATTTATTATGATAGTTTATATTACAAATTGGGCTTCTCACTGTGGTACAGAAAGCTAAAAAAACTCTTTCAATTCCACTAATGACACTATTGTCTTTCCAATAGGCACACAATATCACAAAGTAATAAAGCTTGATTCCGAGCGTCATAATTCCAGCAGGTTTAGTATTTTGTAGGTTAACACTAGGTCTTAAAATTGCTTATGCACATTAACAGGAATCCTGCCTTAGTTATTATATCAATCTTATGTTTGTTACATCGATTTTTCTAGAAAATAATAACAGGTTTGGGATTTTCTCGCTGTATTTACAGGAACATTGTGACTAAAACATTCAAAGTAATTGCTAATTTATATCCAGTGCTTTTATGGCCAAATTCACATATTAAGGATTCAGTCTTAATTTACATTGTGATTCTGCACCTAAGCAGGGACAAAAATCTACCACAATTTCTTAAAAAATGCATGTAAATGAGGGTTTCCTATCCATCTGCTCACATGTTATTAACAAGGATTAATGAGCAGATCATATAATCCATAGCATGTTCATCCTAGGTAAACTTCAACAATCCACCTGAGAATCTGTTACAAATCTGTAGCAGAAAACAAGAACTTCAGCTGTGGATTTAACTGAAAACCTGAGGTGGAATTTGCTTTTGCAAATCCTCATCGTGTGACCATACGCTAATATGAACGCAAACAAAAGCTCGCGAAAACATTGGATCTGCTGTTGTACTTTGCAATATAGACCTGGATTAGAGGTATCACATGTACATATTATTTACGTAGCTTATACGTAATTTGAGGTAAAGTAATTGAGGTAAAGTAATTTAATTTATAATTTAAAAAATGCCCAAATTAATTCTAGAAAACTTCGTACACTGCCCCTCATGATGTTCTTTGAATATTTGCATTTTGTGTATTTTCAGGAAAGTATATTTTACTTGCTTATTTTTCTAAAGCATGAGGAAGCTAAAATGTCACAATCTGCGCCCTCCCTTTCAGCCTTGTGCTGAGCATGTTTTTAGATAGGAATCTGATTGTATTAGTTTCCTGTCACAAGGAGGATTTGAAATTTCTGTAATTATTGTGGATGTGATAAGGCTAAATTAGATAAATTCAGATATTTAGTTAAAGGGGTTGTCCCCTTCTGTACATTCATGGCATATCAATAAATATAATAGGGTATGTGTGGGTCCTGTGCATATGCGACTTTCTTCAGTAGCGGGGTAAGTGCTGCATCATCTTCATTGTTTACATTGCTCTGTACACCCCCAATTCACTTAAAGGGAGTCTGTCACCTCACAGGCCCCTATAAAGTACAAAAACAGCCCCATAGCACATGTTATAATAAAAGCAATGTTACCTTTGTCGCTTTCTTGGGAGCTGCAGAACTGCCAAAAACGTACTTTAATTGATATGCAAATGAAGTCTCGGAAGTGTCCGGAGGCGGGGTTCACCGTCTTTGAGCCCGGGCTCCTGTCCTTTTTTAAATATATTCCCTGCCCCAGAAACTGCCTGCGCCCGCCCTGCACGTCATTGGGGTCCTCCTTCTTAGCCAGCAAGATCCTGCGCCTGCGCAGTCTCTCGCCAGGACGGGGCATGCGCACTGTGATGCCCATTTTGGGCATGGCATCGCTGAACTTAGTGCCATGCCTCTGTCCAACGGCGTCAAATCCTATCCAAGGGGTGGACCAGACAAGCGCAGGAAGAAGTGGAACATGCGTTGGACAGGCGCATGCGCACTAAGTTCAGCGATGCCGTGCCCAAAATGGGCATCACAGTGCCCATGCCCCGTCCCGGCGAGAGACTGCGCAGGCGCAGGATCTTGCTGGCTAAGAAGGAGGACCCCAATGAAGTGCAGGGTGGGCGCAGGCAGTTGCTGGGGTGGGGAATATATTTAAAAAAGGACAGGAGCCCGGGCTCAAAGACGGTGAACCCCGCCTCCGGGCACTTCATTTGCATATCAATTAAAGTACGTTTTTGGCAGTTCTGCAGCTCCCAAGAAAGTGACAAAGGTAACATTGCTTTTATTATGACATGTGCTATGGGGCTGTTTTTGTACTTTATAGGGGCCTGTGAGGTGACAGACTCCCTTTAAATTCGACAAAAGCTGCAATATTCAGTGCAACCACTGTTAAATGTGAAGGGAGTGGTTATACAGATAAATCTAAACAATGAAGATACCCAGTGGCGTAAATAGAAATGGCTGGGCCCTACAGAAAATTTTTGAATAGGACCCCCAGAAACTTGTTCGCAACCCCATTCTCCCGTGCAACCCTCACTCCTGTGGCTAGTCAAGATCATTCTCTCAGCCGCCTTGTCTGTTTCCTACAGTGTCACTGCATATACTGTCACTGTATATAATGTAATTCTATAATACTGTTGAGGGTGCCCTGACAATAAAATCTTCCAGTCTTCCTCCTGGGTGGGCCCCCTTCTGAGTTTAGGACCCAAAGCAGCAACTTCTCCTGCGTCCCCTATAGCTACGCCCCTGAAGATACCGCAGCATTTGCCAAACAACACAGCCCAGTCAGACAGTTAATCAGTGACATGAGCCACCCATCCTAAGAATAGCCCATAATTTTTCTAGTCCCGGAAAACCACTTTTAACCATACTGAGATTCTTGGTACATATCGCTAATAATAAAGAAATAACTATTGACTAAATGCATGATCTGTGATGCTACTGCCAAAATAATGTCTTTCTTATATATAGCACATGTTTGAATCCAAAGTTTAAAGCGTAGATGCAAAGCAAGTGACTTAATCCTAAAAAATGTAGCCCTTTTGTATCATTATACATGCCAGATTCTTAAAGTAGAGTGCAAAATCTGGAGGATGTCCAGGTAAAATATTACATACTGTATATCCCAAATGTCCCTCCATTCAACCTAAACCATCTGTTCTTCTTTCCTTCCAAATCTTCTCTTCTTTGGATCTAAATTATATTACATAAATAAACACCTCTCTTGGCATCCAATAGTGTCTCTTTGGCTCTTGAACGAAGTAGGATATTTTTGGCATTTGATAATACAGTGTGATAGCTGATATCTGTAGCTATCTATAAGGAATATTCTTTTGTTATGGTGTCCTTGCCTGAGCATAAGTAGATACAAACTACAAAAAAAAAAAAGAATATATTCTGAAACACTTCTAAAAAATATCCTACCCATGGCTCACTGGGTTTGCAGTGTCTGTTGGTACTATATGTCAGGAGAATTTCCAGATGGATGCCTCTGATGGATGCCACCATATAGACATACAGTAACATCCCATGTTAAAAAAAAAAAAAAGGTACATATATTTTTTTATACTAGATATGGAATTGCACATCAGACTATTCTAATTCACACAGAAAATAAAAGGTGTGCGTGAATTGGAGCCTACTGACACACTTAAAGGGGATGTGTCAGAAAATGACCTATTGTTTAAATCACATTTTTATGTTTAACATATTTTTAAAGAATTTTTGATACTGTTATTTTTAATTTTTCAAAAACCATAAAATCCTGCAGTTCTCACACTGGCCACTAATGGGCCCTTTACACGGGCTGACAATTGAAACGATCATCGTTAACCAGTGTTACTAGTAATCTTTGTTAGGGATGATCTTGCAGTGTAAATGCACTGCTGATTACCAGATGACTGAGAAAAACACGAATTCATCGGGTATTTGTATCTTTTTTGCAGCAGAAAAGATCATTGTTTTCCAGTGGCAGACCTGCTGCCAGGAAACAACGGAACGATATGGGGAAGAGCGATGGCATTAGTGATTGGCCACAGATATCTCTGGTGTAACTCAGAAGAACTGGAGGATGAATTCTCCTTTTATTCAATGGTAGGGAATGCGCATGATTTTTGGATCCACTGTAATTGATTTAACAGGGTATATTACACCCCTGCCTGGTTTAATAGAATTGGAGCCTCTAAATCTGACTTTTGTTGCAGGTTTCAAGCAGCAGTTGGAACTTTTCGTCATGCTGTCTGCCCCTATGTGTCTCTCTCTTGGAGTGAAGCCCTATAGTTTTTGAGTGAACATTCCAGTTTCCTTTGTCTCCTTAGTCATAAAATATGCTTATTGCTTATGCTTAAAATTATGTGTATTATCAATTATGTACTGTATTTCAGGGATCTTATAGTAAGGTTTTGTTTTTGTTTTTATTTTTGCATGCAAGAAAAGTCATTGTTATGGCCTGGAAATCTACTGATGTTCCCACACTGGCTTAAACAATTTAACAACTATGTGCCTACACAAGAAAATGTAGTCATGTTGACATGTGGCTAACACAACTGACTGGTCTCCTTCCCTAGCCTGGGCCATACTATGTATTGTGGCCTGGGGGGATCTAGTTTGTCCAATGGCAGTGGGGGAAAAGGGGGGCCTCTGTGTGAATGTTGGTGAGTGGTTGTTTATCTCCTACAGGTGGGATGATTCCATGCAGTGTGAAGTTGTTGGAGGAACTTAACCCATCACTTCCAGAAGCTCCCAGAGGCTTATCTGTCATACAGTTTTGAGCCTATCGGAGCATATGGACATCATATTATCAAAGATAATTATTTGTATTGCTTAGACTGCATATTTTCCACACTGAACTCAAGTGTTTTTTTTTGTCAAGGGTCATTGTTTGCTTTGTTATAAAAAGTAAAAGCAAAAATAAATATTAAAAAAAAGGAAGCATCATTTCCAATTGAGAAGTCCTTCATAATAAAGTACCTTACAGAGACAGCATACTGTGTAATGCTTACAGCTCCACAGTAGTGGCCTGATTCTGCTGCAGTATTATTATGGCACATTGCAAAAATGTAAAATTGGGCTCTAGACAATGTCATCTCTTTTTATGCCTTTTCACATCTAATATTCAATACCATACCGACACATAATGACAGGTAGCAGATTTTTATTATTACAAGAATGACAGAGAAAGAATAATACAAATTAAAAATCTATACAAAGTATATAGTAGTTTCACCACTGCAGCTTAGTCATTGCTAAAAACTGCAATTCTGCTGCTGCTAGTGGAAATACAAAGTACAAGCTCCTAGCGCCTTTCTTGTCAGCAGGATGTAAGTGTCTGGCACTAAAGCAAATAAACTGCTGCGGCAAAAAATGTCAGGTTCCGAACAGCTTATTGAAAAATGAATTCTGCAAAGTCATATAATATGTTTGTACATAAAATGAATGCATTGCAGATCTATATACAGTGACAATAGCGTAGGACTTAGGAGAGGTAATTCAAGGTGTTCTATGTGTCTTCTGTAGTAAGCTTCTATGCCTGGGATATTAGGGCAACACTGTGAGCACTGCTTGGATTGGAAATTCCACAAATAAAGTAGTTGTGTCATATCTGTCAGTTTCATGTGGGAACCACAACTGGTGGGCACTGGATATCTGTCAATGTTGTAACGGTGGTGAGTTTAGACTACACGTTTCTCCTAGTCATTTGTCAGTTATGAATTAGGTTGTGATTTATTATCTGTCAGTTTATGATGGATACGGTTATGATGTGTCAGTGTATGATGGATCAGTTAAAGGATACTGTTAATTTCTATGGAACTGATGCCAAACAGCTTTGAATCAGTCTTCACCATTTCTGTCATGTTTTCCTCAATCACTGAATCAATGAATGAAAAACTAAAAAAAACTGATGCAAACTGATTTTTATCTGTCAGTTTTTGAATACATTTGCATCAGTTTTTCTTGTCTGGTTCTGTTTGACAAATACATGCATATACACTAGTTTGGATTCACACATGAAATTTTTGATGCGGTTGTAGTATTGGTGCAGTTTTTTTTAATAACCACTGGACTTGTGGCTACTCAGGAGTGGGCTGGTAGCCCTGAAATGCGTTTAGCCAAACGACACTTTACTAAGCGAAATACTGACCCTATTATTATAAAAGGAGACTAATTTTATGAGAAAATCGCATTGCCACTTTCAAAAACAAATCATGTTGCCACAATCAACAATCACAAGCACACTCTCTCTGTACTGCAGTCAACCAACGTTTTGCCGCTTATGAGCTGAGCTACTCCAGTGATCCACAATATAGAACTACTGTGGAACTACAGCGTTCAGCAGTCTGAAGAACTTTACGTCAAATGCACGTGGCTCCAACCACAGCTGAAAAGTTATTGATCCTTATTCATTAATGTTTATTTTCAGTATGTTTTTCTTGCAATTTTATAAATGTGCTTTTATACATGTATGTGGGAGCATTCATTCTCCTCCCACTGGTGATTAGTCTCGGCTATTTAAACCAGTGGTTTCAGATGTCCTATGACATCATGACTAAGGATCTGTATTGTGTGATCCGAAACGCGTAGATAAGGACTCTGTAAGTGTTGGCTTTTAACTGTGCACTTGGATGAAGAAAATAAAGGCTGGATTTTATTCAAAAAAATGTATTCAAATAATTTTTTCTTTGGAAGCTGGTCATTTCTTTTTTCTTGTTTTTTGCGTATATCAAGCACTAGTTCCCAGTGCTGACCGTGTCTCCAGTCTATTCAGGTGAGCGAGACGTTGGGGTTTATTTGTTTTTTCACAGCTGAAAAGTTATACTTGAACACAAGTGCTCCTTTCCTGGCGCTCTAAACTGCTGTTGGTAAGCTGTACACAGGACATAAGGAGCAGTAAAGTATACCTATTGCTGCACCATGTTGTGGTCATGTGTGTATCATGTTTTATATATATTTTTAATGTATTCCTTCAGTAATTCACTCTTTACATTTATTACGCATATTGTCTGTCCTTTGGCATTAGACAAATGGGAGACCTCAGATTATATTACAGATAGTGTTATTTAGTGCTCAATTCATTTTCAGTCAGGTGAGCCGTCCATTGTATATTTTATTAAAGTTTTTCATGCTGTTGTAGCATTGATGCATTTTTTTTATATCCAGTCAGAGGAGTTGATACAAATAGAAAAGTACAATTAGTTCTTTCCTTTTGAATCCATTCCTGACTACACTTAAAGGGGTTATCCCATCTTGGACAATGGGGACATATCCTAGCGATATGCCCCCATTGTTTAAGATGGGATAACCCCTTTAAGGCCAGTTTCACATGAGTGCAACACCTGTGTATATCTACACTGTTATTATGACTGTAATTTCCAACCCAGCCATAGTTTTAATGGCTCACACTAGCAGCCTCATAATAGTGCTGTTGCTGTTACTTTGTGTCAGTAGACCAGTGTTTGTGCCAGGCCTCTTCTATAGTGTTGAGCGAAGCGAAGCATTTGACATTTAATCAGGTCCAAAGTTTAGGAAAGCTTTGATTTGAAATGAATCTGAATTTTCTCGCGCTTCGTGGTAACGAATCAGGTTTTCTTATAATGGCGGCTACATGTGTTACAAAGTGAAAGTGTAGAAGAGACAAGCCCGGGTTACGCAAGGTCACCCATAATGCTGTGAAGCCAGCCAATCCACAGATAGCCATGCCCTGTAATGTCACAGCCCTATAAAACCCTCATCCTGAGCGGTCTCTTCCATTGTTCTGTGAGATGAGCATAGGGAGAGATGTGACAATTGCTCATGCACTTCGGATAGTGTTGCTGAAAACCACTAATATAAGAATACTAGCTGAATTTAATTTATTTCTTTTACTGTTTGCGTGTGTGTGTCGTTAAAAGATATCGAGAGTGCCCTCTACAGTGCCCGCCCCTTTAACAGTGACCTCTACAGCGGCCCGCCCCTTTAACAGTGACTTCTACAGCGACCCGCCCCTTTAACAATGACCTCTACAGCTGCCCACCCCTTAAACAGTGACCTCTACAGCAGCCCGCCCCTTTAACAGTGACCTCTACAGCAGCCCGCCCCTTTAACAGTAATCTCTACAGCAGCCTGCCCCTTCAACAGTGACCTCTACAGCAGCCTGCCCCTTTAACAGTGACCTCTACAGCTGCCCACCCCTTTAACAATGACCTCTACAGAAGCCCGCCCCTTTAACTGTGACCTCCACAGCAGCTAGAGTGGCCACTGTCTTCACCCCAGAAAGCCAGACCTCATCGGCCATTCCCCCAAACGTGAAACAGCGCCCCCAGTTCCCATGAAGACACATCACTAAACATGAGGCCACGCCCCCCTGGCTCCGTGAAGACATGGAGGAGAAGCTGTCTGAGTGTGAGCTACTGAAAGGGTGGACATCCCTGTGTCTGTCCAGGCACTGCGTCGGACGGAGAACAGGTAGCCAGAAAACTGGACTGTCCAGCCTAAAGCCGGACATCTGGCCACCCTAACATCAGCCTGCCCCTAGGGTGGCCAGAGGTCTTGTTTTAGGCTGGACGGTCTGGCTTTCAGACTCCCTGTCCTCTGTCATGTGCAGGGCCTGGATGGAAACAGCAGCAGCACTCTCAGCAGCAGCACTGTGCAGTCTGAGCAATGAGCTGCAGGGAGAAAGTCACCCTTCCCCCACCCCTGCAGCTGACAGAAGGTGATTTTTACCAATATTTTTAATCCCGGTCAAATGCAACATGGAAGGGGCGTGGCCTGACTGAGGCAGGGGCGTGACTTAGTGGGATCTGGGGGTGGTGCTTTTAAGTCCTTCTTTTGACGGTGGCGGGAATTACAGGTCGATGCCTGATTTAGGAGGAAAGTGGGTAGCAGTGGAAGAAAACATCTTTTATTACTACTGAACAGTTAATATGTAAAATTTACATTATATGAGGTAATGATTGATGATGAGTTAGTCTAAAACATAAGTTATAGTTATGGTAACTGGGAATACCCATTTACCATTGCCATCCACAGTGCTCTGCCTCTTTAATGCAGACCTAAAGCAGTGAACTGGCTAGGTTGTCATAGAAACCTGATGTGTGCCTGTGAGCTTCTATTGGCTGATAAGGGTCATGTGACCAGGCTACTATTGGATAATGCATTTTTTGGGAATATCTCAGGAACGGTACGTCCTGGAGAGTTGAAAACTGTTCTAAAACCTTCCCGGACACCTGGTGTACATGTGTGCCAAATTTTGTGATTGTAGCTGCAGCGCTGCGGATTCCTTTAGCGGACATACACACACACACACACACACACACTCAGCTTTATATATTAGATTGGAAAGGGAGTGTGCAGAGAGAGTACCGGAAGAGTTATACTGCATCGGTTTTATTTATTCCTACATTTACTAATTCCTACATCAGGCATAAACTAAGATATGTAATTCAATACCAATAAGATGGCAGCCTTTATTATTCCAGTGCCAGCGTACCTACCAATACCATCCAGTCTGCACCTCTTAGGGGTGCCAGGTCTTAATGATGAACATTAGAGATGAGTTAATTGAAGTTGACAAAGTGGAATTCGATTCGAATTTCACGAAAAATTTGAATCGTCCTGAAGTCGAATTTCCTCACACTTCGTGGTAACGAATCATATTTTTTGTAAAATGGTTACTGCACATCTTAGAATGAGGAAGTAAGAAGCCCGGGAAGGAGGGATCACCCATAATGCCATGCAGACAGCCAATCAGCAGATAGCCAGCCCTTGTGATGTCACAGCTCTATAAAAAGTCTCCTCCTGCCCGGTCTTCGCCATTTTCCAATGAATTTGGGATTAGGAAACAATTGATTCACAAAATATTACTATTGAGCAGTTCAGGGACAGCTAAGTGATAGTGTAGGGATATAATAGGGAGGCATAATCCACACTATAGGGAAGAGAGCAGGGACCAATTGTGCAAAGCTTACCTAATAGGAGCTATTCTATTAAACCTTGTTGCACTAATTGGGGTTACGAAGTGCTCTAATACTACAGATTTTAGGTTGCTTGCATTCTTTTATACATAAGTAATTCCATTAATCCTTGATTCTGTAATTGGGGTGGAACTGCTGCCTGATACTACTACCTGGCCATTTGTAGTATCTGTGGGCAGAAGGTGAAGTGTGGCCAGGGTGCCAATGTTGGCACCACGGCCCTGAGTCAACACATGCATTGTCACCATAAAGTGGCCTAGGAAAACCGTGATGCTAATTTTGTGGTACAGCTTGGCGCAGCAATCGCTGCATCACTCAGTGGCCCGCACCCCTTCTTCAGCAGTCAAGGCTCTACCACCTCAGTAGAAGGTAGCTGTGTTTCCTACGGTGTCATGTACTTTTGCAACTGGTTTTCCTGGGCAAATGGAGTCACACTCGGAACCATGGTCACCAACAACAGGAAGAACATTGTGTCGGCAATGTGTGAAGGAGGGCTGACCCATGCACAATGCATGGTGCAAGTCTTTAATCTGGTTGTAACGTGGTTCCTGAAGTCTTCCACCCAACTGCAAGACATCCTGAAAATGGCCCGGAAACTGTGCATGCACTTCATCCACTGTCACCCTGCAAACAGGGGCGGATTGGCCATAGACCTTACAGGGAAATTTCCCGGTGGGCCGATGCTCAGGGGGCCATCTGGGCCCTCCTAATTGCCAGCAAGTGGAAGTTTTTGGGGATGTATTTTGTGATGGACTGTGGTATTTGGCTCTGTTGGGGCGGTATAATGTGCCACAATATGGTATTACCGCCCCGCCTTCCATCAATTTGGACCCAACTACAAAATGGGGCCACTTTTAGTATTTTTTCCAGGGCCACTTTAAATTCCCAGTCCGCCCCTGCCTGCAAAACACGCCCTCCTTGGGCTGCAAAGGCAGAATGGCGTTCCACAATGTCGCCTGATATGCGACCTTTCCACCCGCTGGAACTCCACCCTCCACATGTTAGACCGACTATATGAGCAGAGGAAGGCAGTAAACGATTTCTTGATGATGTAGGCGACAGGAGCACTCCCCTGTGTAATTTCAATGTTAGCCAGTTGCAACTCATGTGTGACACCTGCCGTTTGCTCGGGATGAACGACGTCATTCCACTCTTTCATGTCCTGGAGCAGATGCTGATAAATCTGGCTGGCCAGGGGACAGGAGACAAGGTGCCTACATCTCACGGCCACCTGAGCCCTGTGAGGGCTGAACTGGTGGAGGAGGAGGACAATCACGCACGAGCAATGTATACAGAAATCGATGGTTTATCTGCACAAGTGACAGGAGAGGAGCAGGAGGAGCATGTGGAGATAAATACTGATGAGGAAGGCCAGGCAGATGTGTGACAGTATGCAGTGGAGATGGAGGCAGCTAGTCCCTCTGAGTCACTTGCGCATATGGCCAGATTCATGCTGAGCTTCTTGCGTAGCGACAGCCTTATTATTTCCATTCGACAAAGACATGACTACTGGCTCTCCACCATGTTAGACCCTCGCTACCGCTCCAAAATGGCGACCTTTTCTCCACCCACTGAGAGGACGGATAAACTCAACTACTATTGAGACATCCTATGTAGTCAGTTGGCCGCTGCCTATGTGCGCCATCATCTATCCTCCTGAAGGTCTGGGGGGGGGGGGGGCTCTATGCTCACGTTCCACTGTCATGGTTGCTGGAGGGTGGTGAAGGGGCAGGAGCAGTTCCATCAGCAGCAACTTAAGTCTGGAGTCTCTAATGAGCACTTTTCTAATAAGCACCCTCCTACTAAAGAAACCACCCATCAGCACCAGTAAAACATGGAGCACAACCTGAACCAGCAGGCATATTTGGACTGCACCCTGCCACTCCTCATCCAAGATCCCCTGTACTACTGGAAAGCCAAACTCAATTTGTGGCCACAACTGGCCAGTTTGCCCTGGACAAGCTTTCCTGCCTGGCCAGTAGTGTGTCATTAGATCGGCTGTTTAGTGCGGCGGACGGCATAATTACGCAAAGATAAACTCATCTTTCCACCCAAAATGTTGAATTAGGCATGAATCAGCCATGATTTCCACATGCCAGTGTCTGATGCATCAGACTAGATCATTCTGGCTGTCACACCAAAACTTTGTGAAAAAAGAGTTGTTTTTTTTTCTGGCCACCTGCTTCATCCTCTATTCTGATGCTGCCACTCCGCCTGATGCCACAAACCTGCTGCCTCTGCTGCCATCTTCTCCTGCTGCCACCGAACATCTTGTGCTGTTATTGCCACTGATGTTTTACCCCCACCTCCCCACTTCGTGACTGGGCCACTGTGTTGATTTCTCATGCTGTTGCCACCCTCACCACTCTGTGACTGGGCCATTGTGTTGACTCCTCATGCAGTTGCCACCTCACCACACTGTGACTGGGACATTGTGTTGACTCCTCATGTATTTGCCACCCTCCCTACTCTTTGACTGGGCCACTATGTTGACTCCTCATGTGGTTGCCACCCTCACCACTTTGTGAATAGGCCACTATGTTTATTCATCATGCTGCTGCCACCTTCACCACTCTGTGACTGGGCCACTATGTTGACTGCTCATGAGGTTGCCACCTCACCACTCTGTGACTGGGCCATTGTGTTGACTCCTTATGCAGTTGCCACCTCATTGTATCAGTGTGTAACAGAACAGGTTCTGTAGATATCTATGTGGAATCAGCTGACAATGATGTAAAAGGAGTGGGCTCTTTCATTTTGTAGTAGAATCTTGGGCCACTGCATGGTTTTTTATACCTGACACTAACTTTGATCTGTAAGGATGGGTTCCCACTTAGGTTATTTGGTCAGTTTTGGCCCCTTTACTGACCAAATAATTGAAGTGTGAACTGATTTTAAGAGTGACACCTGTCAAACGCCTGTCATAACTAAGCACAGTATTTGTTTCACTACCATAGCGGATTAGCTATTCATGTTTCTGCATTGCAGTGTTCACCGATATACAGGCTCTCTACAACCAAGAAATAGCTAATTTTTAAAGCGCTTTATCAAATAAATTCGGATTGAATTACATTTTTTGGGGAAAATTCGGCTAAGCGTCCGAATTGAATTTTTAAAAACTTCACTCATCTCTAATGACCATCCTCATCTTTTGCTCGCTATACTTCTTCCAAATCATCTTTCAAAGTTTCCATGTCCTAGAAAAGTTAGCAAGATGCAGAGACCGGAGGAGCTGGATGACATATTCTCATTGATATTAGATGATGTGGAAAAGGAGGAAAAGCAGATTCCTGTAGGGCAGGGAGAGCACTGGGATCGGAAGAGTGGGTATGCAAGAGCTGATTAATATTTAGTGTTTACTGTAAAATAATCTGCAGGAGATTGGAGGCCAGACCAGAAATAATTTGCATATTGTACCCCCATCTAGCCAGCCAAACCCTATATCAGCAACAGCGTCTATCCAGTGCGGTCTTCATTATTAAATGAAAGGCAGCTGTGGGCTAATTGGCTGCGAGGTTCTTCACCGCAGCATGGCCACAACCTACCTGCAGCACGGCTGCTCCATGTGGCTGTAACCTAAGGCAGAGTGGCCTGGATATACCTGATTTATGACAAATTAATTCAGAATGAATTGAATTTCTTGGCAAAGTTGCCGAAATTAATTTTTCAAACTTCACTTCACCCTTCCTAATTAAATGGATAATTTCACAATATTTTTTAAATTGGAATATATATGAATGCTATATACTGTTGACATACATAAACTCTGTAATGCTTACTACTGAAGGTTTCCTTATCCATATGCATTCTATCAGCCCCAGAAAGAAATTATTACCATAAAGTACAAACATCGTATTTCAAGAACTCTATCAGTGATCCAAAGACACCCCTAATATATAATTCTTTACTAGAGATGAGCGAGCACTAAAATGCTCGGGTGCTCGTTATTCGAGTCGAACTTTTCCCGATGCTCGGGTGCTCGTTTCGAGTAATGAACCCCATTGAAGTCAATGGGAGACTAGAGCATTTTTTGCAGGGGACCAAGGCTCTGCCTAGGGAAGGCTGGGTGAAAACCTGGAAACCTCAGAAAATGATGGAAACACCACGGAA
>ONZH01014642.1:0-17014 GCA_900303285.1 Rhinella marina
CTGGGGCCGCTCATGTACTGCCCACACCGAGGATTGCGGGGCCTACCTTGGTCACGGTCTCTCAGACGTACTATGCCTCCTCCTCTGACCCCTCCTCCTCCTCCACCGAATTACCATCCGTGGGCACAGCGCCTTCAGTCGGTAGCTGTAGGCGCAGCAGCAGTGCTGTGGGTAAGCGCCAGCAGGCGGTGCTCAAACTGCTGAGCTTAGGTGACAAAAGACACACCGCCCAAGAGCTGTTACAGGGCATCCCGGCACAGACCGATGTGTGGCTGGCACCGCTGAACCTCAAGCCAGGCATGGTTGTGTGTGACAACGGGCGTAATCTGGTGGCGGCTCTGCAACTCGGCAGACTGACACATGTGCCATGCCTGGCCCACGTGTTCAATCTAATAGTTCAGCGGTTCCTCAGGACATACCCCAATCTGTCTGATTTGCTCACCAAGGTGCACTGCATCTGTGCGCATTTCCACAAGTCGACCACAGATGCTGCCACTCTCAGGGCAGCGCAGCGCCGCCTACAACTGCCCGCTCACCGACTGTTGTGCGACGTGCCCACAAGATGGAATTCGACATTAAACATGTTATCCAGAGTTTACCAGCAGCGCAGAGCGATTGTAGACTGCCAGATGTCAACTTCCACCAGAACTGGTAGTCAGGTCTCTCAGATTCCTCAAGTCTACAATGAGGAGTGGACGTGGATGTCTGATATCTGCCAGGTGTTGAGCAACTTTGAGGAGTCAACAAAGATGGTCAGCGGCGATGCCGCCATTATCAGCCTCACCATCCCGCTGCTTTGCCTGTTAAAAAACTCACTGCTCAGCATGAAGTCGGATGATTTGCGCTTGTCACAAGAGACGGTGAAGGAAGATACGTCACTTGATAGCCAGAGCACCCTCCGGTCTGTTTCTCAGCGCGTATCGGAGGAGGGGGATGAGGATGAAGAAGAAGAGGAGGAGAATGTCGGCGAGACAGAAGAGGGTACCAGTGCTTAGTCCTTCTTAACTCTTGAGCATGTATGGGCTGAAGAGGAGGACTTGGAGGAGGAGGAGGAGGAGGAGGAGGAGGAGGAGGAAATGGAGAGTCAGGCCAGTGAGGAGAGGGAATTCTTGCGTGTTGGGACTCTGGCGCACATGGCAGACTTCATGCTTCTAACGCGAGGGTCATGCTGCCTGTCCCGTGACCCTCGCGTTAGAAGCATTTTTTCAAACACCGATTACTGGGTGTTAACTCTCCTGGACCCACGGTACAAGCATAACCTTTCCACTCTCATCCCTGTAGAGGAAAGGAGTATGAGAGTGAATCAATATCAACAGGCCCTGGTGCACAAGCTGAAACAATCCTTCCCATCTGACGCCGCTAGCGGCAGAGGGCGTGGTTCTGTGGGCCAAGTAGCGGGGGAGAGGAGGCAAGCAGGCAGCTTGTCCAGCACTGGTAGGGAAATGCTCTCCAAGGCCTTTGCCAGTTTTATGTCACCCCAGCAAGACACTGTCACCTGTCCCCAGTCTAGGCAGAGTAGGTGGGAGCTGTACAGAAAGATGGTGAGGGAGTACCTAACTGACCATACCAACGTCCGGACCGATCACTCTGCTCCATACAACTACTGGGTTTCAAAGCTGGACACGTGGCCTGAACTGGCGCTATACACCTTGGAGGTTCTGGCCTGCCCTACCGCTAGCATGCTGTCAGAGCGGGTATTTTAGTGCAGCTGGTGACGTCATCACCGATAAGCGTACACGCCTGTCAACTGACAGCGTTGACAGGCTGACGCTTATTAGAACGAACAAAGCCTGGATTTCACCGGAATTCAAATCTCCTCCGGGGGAAAGCAGTTAAAGATTTACATTACTTATGTATCCGATTCCTCTTCTCTACTCCTCCTCCTTGTCGTCTTTGCCTAAAGCTGACCAAAAAAACGCAATTTTTTAGAGGTTCAACTGGCACTCTTTTACCACAATTTTTCCAGAGGTCCACCTACAGGCCCTCTCTCTAAATAATTTTTCTGGAGGTCCACCTACAGGCCTTCTCTCCAAACAATTTTTCCGGAGGTCCACCTACAGGCCCTCTCTCTAAACAATTTTCCGGAGGGCCACCTACAGGCCCTCTCTCCAATCCAAATTTTTCCGCAGGGCCACATAATGCGATAGACGGGAATCGAACCCGGGTCAACTGTTTGGGAGGCAGCTATGCTCACCACTTTACCACCAACAGCCACAGCAATTGATAAGACAGATACTAAACTTGATGTAAGCCAACATTTCGACAATCGATAACCCGAAACGGGTCCGCCGTTGAGCCCGGCGTTCGGCCACCCTGAGCATTTCACATACTCTGACCGAGTCTGACCCTGAGGCCGTTCACGGTTTCTCAGAATTACTATGCCACTTCCTCCAACCCCTCCTCCTCCACCTTCGAATTACCATCCGTGCTTCACCTCCTGCTACCTCAGTCTAACTCGGTCACTCTGTTGTCACCGCCATGCTGCGTCAGGCTAAATTTTTGGGTGGCTCACCTGCTACCTCATCTAACTTGGTCACTTGTTGGTGTCACCGCCATGCTGTGTCAGGCTTATGCCTGCATCATGTGGCTGGGGATAGGAGAGCAGTGCCAGCATGGGCATGGGTGATGGATATATATATTCCCTATATATTCCCACCATGCCAGCCATGGGTTGTACATAAACTAATAACAGGAAAAACAAAAAAAAATGAGAAAACTATTTTACAGGAGGGTCAACCGCAGACACTCCAAAACAATTTTACATGAGGGAGTGTCTCCCGGTCTGCCATCGTGTTCGGTCAGGCTGTCAGTAGGTACACCACCTCTGTCGTCCGCATAAGCGGCCACTATGAGGAAGGCCACGGCAAGAACATCCCCTTTTCAATTGAGAACAAGTGGAGACTTGTAGGAGGATGACACTTTTCTTCGGCAGTGGATTCACCTTCCCCTTTATCATTGCCAGACAACAGTTGGTGAAAAAGTAATTGGCAATGATGAAGAAAATGTAACGGTGCAGTGGACCGTCTGTGAAGCAAACCTATATATTCCCACCATGCCAGCCATGGGTTGTACATAAACTAATAACAGGAAATACAAAAAAAAAATATTTTACAGAAGGGTCAACTACAGACACTCCTAAACAATTTTTTAGGAGGGTCAACTTCGGACACTCCAAAACAAATTTTTGGGAGGCTCACCTACAGACATTTCACTGCTACCTCAATTTAACTTGGTCAATTGTTGGTGTCACTACGCTGTCACCATGCTGTGTCAGGCTTATGCCTGCGTCGTGGGGAGGGGGATAGCACAGCAGTGCCAGCATGAGCAGTGGTGTCACCTGCAGGCGGTGATGGACCTTCGTTGCACCTAGTTGGGTGCTTCCCTAACATGTGATGGGCATGTGCCTCGCCTTTCTTGGTCTGGGTGAGCACAATTGCCATGAGGGTAACCACCAGGCTGTTGCAGCAGAATTTGGGGTAATGGTGGGATTAGGCAGCCTCAGAGGCATCCATGCATGCTGCCCCTGCTGTTTCCTGTCCATTTCCGTGGTGTTTCCATCATTTTCTGAGGTTTCCAGGTTTTCACCCAGCCTTCCCTAGGCAGAGCCTTGGTCCCCTGCAAAAAATGCTCGAGTCTCCCCTTGACTTCAATGGGTTTCGTTACTCGAAACGAGCACCCGAGCATCGGGAAAAGTTTGTCTCGAATAACGAGCAGCCGAGCATTTTAGTGCTCGCTCATCTCTAGTCGTTTGCCTTCTCGGTCTTAGCGCAGATGGGGTTCTCCGGACCAATCCTTGCCTCAATTAAAGCCCTCTACTGCAACCCGTCTGCAAAAGTATGGGTAAATGGTACCCTGTCTAAACCCTTCCAGATCACCAATGGCACCCGGCAGGGATGTCCCTTCTCGCTCTTAATGTTCATTTTATCTATAGAACCCCGGGCCCAAGCTATAAGGCTAAATAAGGAGATACAAGGAGTTGGTATAGGGAGTATTAATCATACTATCAGTCTTTATGCAGATGATGTGATTCTTATGTTAACAAATCCTCTACAATCCCTCAGAACCTCCCTTCGCATTATATCGGACTTTAGCCGTCTCTCCTCCTATAAGTTCAAAGTTCCTCTCTCAAAGGGGAGTTTGAGTTGGACTGGCAACCCTCTCAGATCTCTTATTTAGGGATGAATCTAACACCAAAGGTCTCTCTTCTTTATAAAGCTAACTATGTGCCTCTCTTCACCTCATTGGAAAAAGAACTTATGGCTTGGTCGTCTGGCGACTTTTCAAATGTTTTCTCTTCCCAGGTTCCTCTACCTCTTTAGAATTCTCCCCATCATTCCCCCTAAGGCATGCTTTGCCAGAAGTTCTAAAATACTTAATGCTTTTCTTTGGAGGGGGAGGAGATCGAGGATGGCTACTAAACTGTTATATCCCCGCAAAATAGCTGGAGGCCTGGGCCTTCTGAATATATATGATTATTACCTAGCAACACAAACTAATCAACTCAGACTGGTGGAAGGGTGACATTACTAAACATTGGGTCCAAATTGATACCTCCACTATACCTCATAATGATCTCAAAGCCCTTATTTTGGCCTCTTTGACTACCTCCTTTCACCCCCCCAACCTGCCTTTTTTCATACAAGGGGCAATTGATAACTGGAGGTGCTTTCACGCCCTTTGTGAAGGGTCACCCTTTCCAATCTCGGAATTTGCTCCTATAGCTATTTTGGATTACTTAATCCCAGATTTGGGGGTGGAGACTTGTAAAGTGTATGGCATCACCCTAGTGTCCCATCTGTACCAAGGTACGTTCTCCATACCTTTAAATATCTGCACACCACTTTCCAGGTCCCAAACTCTGAATTCTTCAAGTATCTAAGGATAAGACATTTCCTTTCCTCACCCCTACAGGTGACTGGTTGTAAACCGCTATTTGAACTTTGGTCTAGGCCATCCTCCTCTCCTCCTCCTTTACGTCCTTTGTATATCCTTTTACATAGCAAGGAGAATTTTGTTAAATCCGCTCCGTTCCTCTCATGGGACAGAGACCTCCATATATCAACCACTAATATCCAATGGAAGCATGCACTACAGTTCATGGCCAGACATATTTTCTGCGTTACTCATTATGAGTCTTATTTAAAGACCAATCTCAGATGGTATTATACTCCAGATAGATTGAGTCGCATGTTTCCAGGGGTTTCCCCAATGTGTTGGAGAGCATGTGGATGCAGAGGGACCCTCTTTCATATTTTGTGGGATTGCCCCCTTCTTAGACCGCTTTGGATAGAGGTATTCTCCCTGATTTCTACTGTACTAGGCCTTGATATTCAGCCATTGCCGCAACTAGCCCTATTGTTTATTGGCCTTGACCAACTTCCACATTGTGGTAGAGTAATTACGGCTCATATACTTCTCTCAACAAAGTTGGCGGTCGCATCCAAGTGGAAGAGTTCCTCCATCCCCTCCCTATCAGAAATCATTGGGAGAATTAACCTCACATGTACTCATGAGCGGGTCTTAGCTATGTCCAGCCAAGCCTTTCCGAAATTTGAGAAATCCTGGAACCTTTGGATTGGATCACCTCATATGACTCCATTGACTGGTGCCGTGTAGCCTTATTATGCTTTTCTGGGTGTTTGAGCACCCGGACCATACCCCTGAGGAAGTGTTCTTTCTAACTTGTGATCTTTATTTATGTTCTTATGTACTGTTTAGATACCCATCTTTGACAGATTATTACATGGATGTATGATGTACTTGCTGTACTCTGTATTATGTCTTGGTTGTGATAACCATTTATGACATTGTGTTTGTTCTATAAACCCAATAAAAATTATTGATTCAAAAAATTTATTTGCAAATTATGGTGGAAAATAAGTATTTGGTCAATAACAAAAGTTAATCTCAATACTTTGTTATATATCCTTTGTTGGCAATGACAGAGGTCAAACATTTTTTGTAACTCTTCACAAGGTTGGCACACATTGTTGCTGGTATGTTGGCCCATTCCTCCATGCAGATCTCCTCTAGAGCACTGATGTTTTTGGGCTGTCGCTGGGCATCACAGACTTTAAACTCCCTCCAAAGGTTTTCTATTAGGTTTATATCTGGAGACTGGCTAGGCCACTCCAGGACATTGAAATGCTTCTTACAAAGCCACTCCTTCATTGCCCTGGTGGTGTGCTTGGGATCATTGTCATGCTGAAAGACCCAGCCACGTTTCATCTTCAATGCCCTTGCTGATGGAAGGAGGTTTGCACTCAAAATCTCACGATACATGGCCCCATTAATTTTTTCATGTACACGGATCAGTCGTCCTGGTCCCTACCATACAGTAGGTATGGTGTTCTTTGGATGCAACTCAGCATTCACTCTCCTCCAAACACAACAAGTTGTGTTTCTACCAAACAGTTCTACTTCGGTTTCATCTGACTATATGACATTCTCCCAATACTCGTATGGAACATCCAAATGCTCTCTAGCAAACTTCAGACGGGCCTGGATATGTACTGGCTTAAGCAGGGGTACACGTGTGGCACTGCAGGATCTGAGTCCCTGGCAGCGTAGTGTGTTACTGATGGTAGACTTTGTTACGTTGGTCCCAGCTTTCTGCAGGTCATTTACTAGGTCCCCCCCCGTGTGGTTCTGGGATTTTTGCTCACAGTTCTTGTGATCATTTTGACCCTACAGAGTGAGATCTTGCGTGGAGCCCCTGATGGTCTTGTATGTCTTCCGTTTCCTAATTATTGCTCCCACAGTTGATTTCTTCACACCAAGCTGCTTGCCTATTGCAGATTCAGTCTTCCCAGCCTGGTGCAGGTCTACAATTTTGTTTCTGGTGTCCTTCGACAGCTCTTTGGTATTCACCATAGTGGAGTTTCGAGTGTGACTGTTTGAGGTTGTGGACAGGTGTCTTTTATACTGATAACAAGTTCAAACGGGTGCCATTACTACAGGTAATGAGAGGACAGAGGAGCCTCTTAAAGAAGTTGTTACAGGTCTGTGAGAGCCAGAAATCTTGCTTGTTTGTAGGTGACCAAATACTTATTTTCCACCATAATTTGCAAATAAATTCTTTAAAAATCAGACAATGTGATTTTCTGGATTTGTTTTCTCATTTTGTCTCTCATAGTTGTGGTCTACCTATGATGTCAATTACAGGCCTCTCTAATCTTTTTAAGTGGGAGAACTTGCACAATTTGTGGCTGACTAAATACTTTTTTTCCCACTGTAATAATCTTGAGCCAGGAGGTTGAAGTCCAAGTGGAGGAGGAGGCAGACGCAGTGGGTGTGGCGGTGTAGGTGGTGTAGGTGGAGGAAGCGGAGGAGGTAGCCAAACATTTTTTTCCTTTAAGTTTTGTTCTTTTTGTTTTTTTTTTTCTTCTTTTTTTGTGGAGGCCCCAAAACATTTGGAAATAGCCAAGAGAATGCACTAAGTGCAGTGGAGTATAACAATGCTGGGTGCGGCCGGTATACCTCTCCACTCTGCCAGTGTAAGACATAATAATCTTGAGCCAAGAGATGGAGGTCCAAGTGGAGGAGAAGGCAGATGTGATAGTGTAAGCGGAAGAGACAGACGTGGCGGAGTAGGTGGAAGAGGTGGAGTTGGTAGCCAATAAATGTTTTCCTTTTTTTTTCTTAAAGCTTTTTTGTTTTGTTTGTGGAGGCCCCAAAACTTAGGGAAATGGCAAAGAGAACGCACAAAGTGCACTAGAGTAGGACTACAGCTGGGTGCGGCCGGTATACCTCTCTAATCTGCCCAAGGAACGGACAAGTCCTGTGGGATGCATGCCTGGTTTATTTTAATGAATCTGAGCTTGTCCGCATTGGCTATGCGAAGGTGTATGTGCCTGTGTCTGTTATTAGCCTCCATGCTAAACATACTTTTGGACAATACACTTGTTGAAAGGCAGGCCAGCACCTCCAAGGCGTAAAGGGCAAGCTCAGGCCATGTGACCAATTTGGAGACCCAGAAGTTAAATGGGGTAGACTCATCAGTCAGTACATGCAGACATGTGCACAACTACTGTTCCTTTATGTTGCTGAAACGCAGCCTCATGCTAAGACTATACGTTTTTGACGGTGGTGCTGGATGTTGTGGTGCGTTGATAAAGCTTTTCCACATTTCAGCCATGCTAACCCTCCCTTCTGAGGTGCTGGCAGTGCTCCAGCCATATTGGTGACTTCCTCCTCCGCCACATGTTTCCACTGAACCCCCGTTGTCAGGTGGGAATGCCAGCAGCACCGCATCTACCAGTATGCGCTTGTACTCATGCATCTTCTGATTATGCTCCAGTGATGAAAATAAGGATGGCACATTGTCCTTGTAACAGGGATCCAGCACGGTGGCCACCAAGTAATCAGCACTTGTAAGAATAATGGCAACTCTGCAGTCATTGTGCAGGCATTGCATTATGTAGTCGCTTAGGTGTGCAATGACAAGCTGTCCTCCATGAAAGGTGTATTGTCTGTTTCCTCTGTATCCTACTAGCCACGGTCCAGTGATGCCCGCGTGCTGTTTTTGGTGCCACCCTGCTGTGAACGCGGATCCTCATCATCATCCTCCTTATCCTCCAAAACTGTGCCCTGGCTGGACAGTTGTGTACCTGGCCGCTGTTGGTGCAGAAACTTACCCTCCGAGCCAACTGTGGACGACTGGCCTGATAACTGTAGGAATGATCCCTGTTCCTCCTACTCTTCCTCCTGTTCCACAGCCTTATCCATCCTCACCTGAAGCGTTTTTTCAAGGAGCCACTGAAGTGGGATAGTAACGAGGAGGACGATGTCATAGGCACTGGCCATGTTGGTGGAGTACACGAAACAGCGCAACACAGCACGCATGCCCTGCATGGAGGCCAATTCACTGGTGGTGAAGTAGTGCTGTTCCGCAGAGCAACTCACCCATGCGTGCTGCAGCTGAAACTCCACTATCGCCTGCTGCTGCTTGCGCAGTCTCTCCAGCATATGGGTATGTCGCATATGAGGCGGTAAGCGGGAAGGCAGTAGTTAAGATGCAGTGTAGACAGGCGAGCAGCAGCAGGGTGAGAATGCCAAAAACAGTCACAGATGGCCCTCACTTTCTGCAGCAGCTCTGACATATGGGGTAATTCTTTAAGAACCTCTGCACCACCAAATTCAGAGCATGCGCTACACAAGGGATGTGTGATAAAACGGCTAGGCCCAGAGGTGCTATGAGATTTTGCCCACACACCACCAGGCCGGGCTTGAGGCTCAGTAGAACTAACAATCACTAGTAAAGGTGCACTGCGGCGGTAATGCAATTGACAATATATGGCTAAACCCTCACACTGATGTTAAAATGAGACTTTCGTCAATATATTCTTATATCAAGAACATACCAGAGCCCGAGCACCGCGTCAAGGTATATCAGAGTGACTCGGGACCTAACGCTAACCTACCTTGCCGTATGGTCAATTGCGGAAGGAGCATATAGGCCGACACACAGCAACCTACTCCTAGTTACCTCCAGCGTGAAATCACACATACAATGGGAGGAGGGAGGAGACTATGAGCCCCACCTACCAATGACTCATGTGACTCAGTCTACACAGGTGCACCAGAATGTCACCATAAGATGTAAGTAATGGTACATTCAGAGATGGAGTTGCCACACCTCCAGGTATAAATGTTCAAATACAATCACAGAAAAAAACGTGATCTAATATGGCAGAAAATTGCTCAGACCCCATATACTGTTGCGCATATCAAACCAGGGGAGCAATTCCTGCACATGTGGTCCGTTGCTAACAGCAATCCCCAGCAAAAAAGCATACAATGGAGGATGCCTGCAGCAGACCACATGTACCACAAAACCATCCTACACAAGGTAACACACAATTTGTTACCTTGTGTAGGATGGTTTTGTGGTATATGTGGTCCGCTGCAGGCATCCTCCATTGTATGCATTTCAGCAGAACTAACCACTCATCGGTCTGTTCTTTCATGCCCGAAGTTTTCCCCCCAAACATATGAGTTTCAGAACAGCCTGCTGTTGTTTCCCCCTGGCTGTGAGGAAGTTGGTGGTGCCGTTGTTGCTTTACATGATAAGGAGGTGGTAGGGGAGGAACAGAAGGATAAAGTGGAGTAGGAGGCAACTGGAGGCACCGAGAAACATCCAGCAATTCTCAGCGGCAGTAAGACGTGCACTAAACCAGTTTACGCCTTGGGCCCAGCCTCCACTACATTTACTCAGTGGACAGTTAGGGAGATATAACTTCCCAGTCTGTGCTTACTGGTCCACGTATTGCTGGTTATGTGGACCTTGCCACTAAAGGCGTTGAGCAGCACAGACCTGATATTTTCCGCCACTTATTCGTGCAGGGCAGGGACGGCCCCCATGGAAAAGTAGTGGCAGCTGGGAACCAGGTACCATGGAAAAGCCAACGTCATTACATTTTTAAAACTCTCCTTCTCCACCAGACAAAATTGCAGCATTTCAAAGGCCAGGAATTTTTAAATGCTGGCATTCAGGGACAGGGCTCATGGATGGGAAGGGGGTACTTCCTCTGTCTCTCCAGTGTTTGGGGGAAAGACAGTTGAATGCTTCTATGGGACAGTGTGGAAATTCTCATTGACACTGCTGGTGGTGGTGGTGGTGCTGTCACATCCTCATTTTGAGCTGTGCCAGGTGGCCCTGTCACTCAAGAGGGGAAAGAAGAGGTGGAGAGTGCAGCAGAAGAGGGCCAGGAGGAGCTTCAGATCTTTTATGGTTTATGTCCGGTCATGCAGGTTTAGAACATTCATGACTCTCTTCAGGGTCTGATTGCACTGCATGCAAACCACTCATGTCTTGTTGTCAGCACATTGTCTAAAGAACTGCCAATATACTCCTACAAAGCAACTCCGGACACATAGAGTAATGCCGCTAAAGCAAGTAGGGGTACAAGTTTGAATTGAAAACCACCGAAAACAACAATATAAATACCCGCCACAACATTTGTTTGTAATGCAAAATCTTTATTCAATATAATATGACTACAAAAATAAATGTTAAAACATGATTAAATCAAAGACAGTGGGTAGACAAGCATTCCCAAACTGCAAGAATATCTCACAGTGATATTGGCTAATACCATTAATACAAAACAGAGGCAAGCTTGCAGTTAAATAGGGAATGACAGCCTAAAGACATCATATATATTTACTACCTGTGTGCGAGAGACGAGCCCCGTCACGTCCACCACCCGACGCCGTCATTATAGAACCTCCTTTTATAATCAACTTGATAAAATAAACGTAAAACAGCTGTTACCTTTACTTTTACAAGCGCCATACTCAACCGCTATGCAAATACAATATAGCTCGCGCACCAGCACTCCAAAATTAGGCTTGAGGCGCATGCCACCAGCGGAAGGAAGGCCTCACATCCACTATTGGTGAGGTTTGGAACGCACCAATCGCACTGAACGATCACATGGCATATCTAACATGGTGATGCGTTCCAAAGTGGAACGCATCACTTAACCATATTCAAGACACATGATTGGCCGCCACATAACATAATACAGTGCTCACCCACACTCCAAGGTAAGATTTTAAAATGCACCCCATAAGCAGAAGAGGATGATTTATATAAGACATCAATAAGATTTGGAACACTCAGGCCGAAGTAATCCATCACATAACAGATCAATATGGTCGTGCGCTCCAAGCTGAAACGCATGATGTGGTAAAATACCACACCATGACAGATGCCTGATGCGGTCAAATACCGCATCATGACAATACTGATCTGTATGAATACATACAAAAAGCCTGTCCATAATAAATATAAAATTCATTAAAAGTGCGTACCAAATCAGTACAATAATATCAATTCATATAAATGTGATTACAACCACATAGTGATGTATAATCTTATGTTAACATGATGCATGTGTACAACAAACAAAAAACATGATTAAACTAGTATACACAATTAAGAATTGCCACTAAAAGTCCATACATGATACAACCATGAATAATATATCAAAATTCATATAATAACATTCCCTAATGAGTGATACATAGAGATGAGCGAGCACTAAAATGCTCGGGTGCTCGTTATTTGAGTCGAACTTTTCCCGATGCTCGGGTGCTCGTTTCGAATAACGAACCCCATTGAAGTCAATGGGAGACTCGAGCATTTTTGCAGGGGACCAAGGCTCTGCCTAGGGAAGGCTGGGAGAAAACCTGGAAACCTCAGAAAATGATGGAAACACCACGGAAATGGACAGGAAACAGCAGGGGCAGCATGCATGGATGCCGCTGAGGCTGCCTAATCCCACCATTACCCCAAATTCTCAGGCAACAGCCTGGTGGTTACCCTCATGGCAAATGTGCTCACCCAGACCAAGAAAGGCGAGGCAAATACCCATCACATGTTAGGGAAGCACCCAACTAGGTGCAACGAAGGTCCATCACCGCCTGCAGGTGACACCACTGCTCATGCTGGCACTGCTGTGCTATCCCCCTCCCCACGACACAGACATAAGCCTGACACAGCATGGTGACAGTGTAGCGACAGCAACAAGTGACCAAGTTAGATTAAGGTAGCAGTCAAATGTCTGTAGGCGAGCCTCCAAAAAATTTGTTTTGGAGTGTCCGAAGTTGACCCTCCTAAAAAATTGTTTAGGAGTGTCTGTAGTTGACCCTTCTGTAAAATATTTTATTTGTTTTCCCTGTTATTAGTTAATGTACAATCCATGGCTGGCATGGTGGGAATATATAGGTTTTGCTTCACAGACGGTCCACTGCACCGTTACATTTTCTTCATCATTGCCAATTACTTTTTCACTAACTGTTGTCTGGCAATGATAAAGGGTAAGGTGAATCCACTGCGGAAGAAAAGTGTCATCCTCCTACAATTCTACACTTGCTCTCAATTGAAAAGGGCTTGCTCTTGAAAACTTGCTTTCAATAGAAGATGTTTTCGCCGTGGCCTTCCTCATAGTGGCCGCTTCTGCGGACGACAGAGGTGGTGTACCTACTGACAGCCTGACCGAACACGATGGCAGACGGGGAGACACTCCCTCATGTAAAATTGTTTAGGAGTGTCTGTAGTTGACCCTTCTGTAAAATATTTTATTTGTTTTCCCTGTTATTAGTTAATGTACAACCCATGGCTGGCATGGTGGGAATATATAGGGAAGCACCCAACTAGGTGCAACGAAGGTCCATCACCCATGCCCATACTGGCACTGCTCTCCTACCCCCAGCCACACAATGCAGGCATACGCCTGACACAGCATGGCGGTGATACCAACAAGTGACCAAGTTACATGAGGTAGCAGGTGAGCCACCCAAAAATTTAGCCAGACACAGCATGGCGGTGACAACAGAGTGACCGAGTTAGACTGAGGTAGCAGGAGGTGAAGCATCCTCCAAGTGGGCAGTACATGAGCGGCCCCAGGGTCAGACTCGGTCAGAGTATGTGAAATGTTCAGGGTGGCCGAACGCCGGGCTCGACGGCGGACCCGTTTCGGGTTATCGATTGTGGAAATGTTGGCTGACATCAAGTTTAGTATCTGTTCTTATCAGTTGCTGTGGCTGTTGGTGGTAAAGTGGTGAGCATAACTGCTTCCCAAGCAGTTGACCCGGGTTCGATTCCCGTCTATCGCACTATCGCAGGAGGCAATTAAAAGAAGAACCAAATAAAAATCAGTACAATATCTAATACGTCCCCTACCCGGGTAAATTGTTTGGAGAGAGGGCCTGTAGGCGGGGGGCAGGCTGGGGGGAAGGAGGTTGAGCTGGAAGAACCAGAGGAGTGCCCCCTGGGCTAGCGTGTGTGGTGGTGACAACAGCCGGATGGAGTTAGAATGACGACGCAGGACCCCACTTAAAAATTTAGCATCAACTGGTACAATTGTCAATTATGAGCTCGATCAAGTGTGGCATGTATTCTTCTCAATTTAATACCGTATATGGCAGCTATCCGGAAAAATAGTTAGGAGAGAGAGAAAGATAGGAAAAAGACGTAAATTGTTTGGAGAGAGGGCCTGTAGGTGGACCTCCGGAAAAATTGTTTGGAGAGAGGGCCTGTAGGTGGACCTCCGGAAAAATTGTTTGGAGAGAGAGCCTGTAGGTGGACCTCGGGAAAAATTGTTTGGAGAGAGGGCCTGCAGGTGGACCTCCGGAAAAATTGTTTGGAGAGAGGGCCTGTAGGTGGACCTCTGGAAAAATTATTTAGAGAGAGGGCCTGTAGGTGGACCTCCGGAAAAATTGTTTGGAGAGAGGGCCTGTAGGTGGACCTCCAGAAAAATTATTTAGAGAGAGGGCCTGTAGGTGGACCTCCGGAAAAATTATTTGGAGAGAGGGCCTGTAGGTGGACCTCCTGAAAAATTATTTAGAGAGAGGGCCTGTAGGTGGACCTCTGGAAAAATTGTTTGGAGAGAGGGCCTGTAGGTGGACCTCTGGAAAAATTGTTTGGAGAGAGGGCCTGTAGGTGGACCTCTGGAAAAATTATTTAGAGAGAGGGCCTGTAGGGGCCCTCCTGAAAAATTGTGGTAAAAGACTGCCAGTTGGACCTCTAAAAAATGGCGTTTTTTTGGTCAGTGTTAGGCAAAGACGACAAGGAGAAGGAGGAGGAGTAGAAGGAGTAGAGAAAAGGAATCGGATACATAAGTTATTTAAATCTTTAGCTGCTTTCCCCCGGAGGAGATTTGAATTCTGGTGAAATCCAGGCTTTGTTCATTTTAATAAGCGTCAGCCTGTCAGCGCTGTCATACCCGCTCTGACAGCACGCTAGCGGCAGGGCAGGCCAGCATCTCCAAGGCGTACAGCGCCAGTTCAGGCCACGTGTCCAGCTTTGAAACCCAGTAGTTGTATGGAGCAGAGTGATCGCTATGGACGTTGGTATGGTCAGCTAGGTACTCCCTCACCATCTTTCTGTACAGCTCCCCCCTACTCTGCCTAGACTGGGGACAGGTGACAGTGTCTTGCTGGGGTGACATAAAAGTGGCAAAGGCCTTGGAGAGCGTTTCCCTGCCAGTGCTGGACAAGCTGCCTGCTCGCCTCCTCTCCCCCGCTACTTGGCCCACAGAACCATGCCCTCTGCCGCTAGCGGTGTCAGATGGGAAGGATTGTTTCAGCTTGTGCACCAGGGCCTGTTGATATCTATTCACTCTCAGACTCCTTTCCTCTGCAGGGATGAGAGTGGAAAGGTTCTGCTTGTACCGTGGGACCAGGAGAGTGAACACCTAGTAATCGGTGCTTGAAAAAATGCTTCTAACACGAGGGTCATGGGATAGGCAGCCTAACATGAAGTCTGCCATGTGAGCCAGAGTCCCAACACGCAAGAATTCCCTCTCCTCACTGGCCTGACTCTCCATTTCCTCCTCCTCCTCCTCTTCAGCCCATACACGCTCAAGAGTTAAGAAGGACTGAGCACTGGTACCCTCTTCTGTCTCACAGACATTCTCCTCCTCTTCCTCCTAATCCTCATCCCCCTCCTCCGATACGCGCTGAGAAAAAGACCGGAGGGTGCTCTGGCTATCAAGTGACATATCTTCCTCCACCGTCTCTTGTGACAAGCACAAAGCATCCGACTTCATGCTGAGCAGTGAGTTTTTCAACAGGCAAAGCAGCGGGATGGTGAGGCTGATAATGGCGGCATCGCCGCTGACAATCTGTGTTGACTCCTCAAAGTTGCTCAACACCTGGCAGACTTAAGGAATATGACTGACCTGACTACCAGTTCTGGTGGAAGTTGACATCTGGCAGTCTACAATCGCTCTGCGCTGCTGGTAAACTCTGGATAAATGTTTAATGTCAAATTCCATCTCGTGGGCACGTCACACAACAGTCGGTGAGCGGGCAGTTGTAGGCGGCGCTGCGCTGCCCTGAGAGTGGCAGCATCTGTGGTCGACTTGCGGAAATGCGCACAGATGCGGCGCACCTTGGTGAGCAAATCAGACAGATTGGGGTATGTCTTGAGGAACCGCTGAACTATTAGATTGAACACGTGGGCCAGGCATGGCACATGTGTCAGTCTGCCGAGTTGCAGAGCCGCCACCAGGTTACGCAAGTTGTCACACACAACCATGCCTGGCTTGAGGTTCAGCAGTGCCAGCCACACATCGGTCTGCGCCGTGGTGCCCTGTAACAGCTCTTGGGTGGTGTGCCTTTTGTCACCTAAGCTCAGCAGTTTGAGCACCGCCTGCTGGCGCTTACCCACGGCACTGCTGCTGCGCCTAGAGCTACCGAAGGCGCCATGCCCACGGATGGTAATTCGGTGGAGGAGGAGGGGTCGGAGGAGGAGGCCTAGTACGTCTGAGAGACCGTGACCGAGGTAGGCCCCGCAATCCTCGCTGTGGGCAGTACATGAGCGGCCTCAGGGTCAGTCTCGTTCCCAGCCTCCACCAAGTTAACCCAATGTGCCGTCAGTGAGATATAGTGTCCCTGTCCAGCAGCACTTGTCCATGTGTCCGTGGTTAGGTGGACCTTCTCAGAAACAGCGTTGGTCAGGGCACGGATGATGTTCTCTGACACGTGCTGGTGTAGGGCTGGGACGGCACATCGGGAAAAATAGTGGCGGCTGGGGACCGAATACCGAGGGGCAGCCACCACCATGAGATTGCGAAAGGCCTCGGTCTCTACCAGCCTATAGGGCAGCATTTCCAGGATCAGCAATTTGGAGATGTGGATGTTGAGGGCTTGGCATGTGGGTGGGTGGAACTGTATTTCCTCTTGCGCTCCAGCGTCTGCTGTAAAGACAGCTGAACGCTGCGCTGGGACACATTGGTGGACGCTGTGGAGGATCGTGGAATCAAAGGTGTGGTTTTCCGGCGGGAGGCGCTCGTGCCGGGGTCCTGGGCAGGGGGTTGACTAGCAGAGGCAGTGAGTGACACAGGGAAAGGAGAAGTGGTGTGACCCGCAGGAGGTGGTGAACGGCCTTGGTTCCATTGAGTGGGGTGTTTAGCACTCATATGCCTGCGCATGCTGGTGGTGGTTAGACTAGTAGTGGTGGCACCCCTGCTGATCCTGGTGTGGCACAGGTTGCACACCACAG
>ONZH01014643.1:0-21675 GCA_900303285.1 Rhinella marina
GTCACAGCCATACAGGGCCACGATAAATTTTTATGTGCTTGCCTGCTCCTGCACTGTAACTCGGTCACTCTGTTGTCACAGCCATACAGGGCCACGATAAATTTTTATGTGCTTCGCCTGCTCCTGCAGTGTAACTCGGTCACTCTGTAGTCACAGCCATACAGGGCCTCGATAAATTTTTATGTGCTTCGCCTGCTCCTGCACTGTAACTCGGTCACTCTGTAGTCACAGCCATACAGGGTCACGCTAAATTTTTATGTGCTTCGCCTGCTCCTGCACTGTAACTCGGTCACTCTGTAGTCACAGCCATACAGGGCCTCGATAAATTTTTATGTGCTTCGCCTGCTCCTGCACTGTAACTCGGTCACTCTGTAGTCACAGCCATACAGGGTCACGCTAAATTTTTATGTGCTTCGCCTGCTCCTGCACTGTAACTCGGTCACTCTGTAGTCACAGCCATACAGGGTCACGCTAAATTTTTATGTGCTTCGCCTGCTCCTGCACTGTAACTCGGTCACTCTGTAGTAACAGCCATACAGGGCCTCGATAAATTTTTATGTGCTTCGCCTGCTCCTGCACTGTAACTCAGTCACTCTGTTGTCACAGCCATACGGGTCACGCTAAATTATTATTTGCTTCGCCTGCTCCTGCACTGTAACGGTCACTCTGTAGTCACAGCCATACAGGGCCACAATTAATTTTTATGTGCTTCGGCCTGCTCCTGGACTGTAACTCGGTCACTCTGTAGTCACAGCCATACAGGGCCACGATAAATTTTCATGTGCTTTGCCTGCTCCTGCACTGTAACTCGGTCACTCTGTTGTTATAGCCATACAGGGTCACGCTAAATTTTTATTTGCTTCGCCTGCTCCTGCACTGTAACTCGGTAACTCTGTAGTCACAGCCATACAGGGCCACAATAAATTTTTATGTGCTATGCCTGCTACTGCACTGTAACTCGGTCACTCTTTTGTCACAGCCATACAGGGCCACGATAAATTTTTATGTGCTTCGCCTGCTCCTGCAGTGTAACTCGGTCACTCTGTAGTCACAGCCATACAGGGCCACTGTATATATTTATGTGCTTCGCTTGCTCCTGCACTGTAACTCGGTCACTCTGTTGTCACAGCCATACAGGGCCACGATAAATTTTTATGTGCTTCACCTACTCCTGCTGTGTAACTCGGTCATTCTGTAGTCACAGCCATACAGGGCCACAATAAATTTTTATGTGCTTTGCCTGCTCCTGCACTGTAACTCGGTCACTCTGTAGTCACAGCCATACAGGGCCACGATAAACTTTTATGTGCTTCGCCTGCTCCTGCACTATGACTCGGTTACTCTGTAGTTACATAACAGCCATACAGGGCCTCGATAAATTTTTATGTGCTTCGCCTGCTCCTGCACTGTAACTCGGTCACTCTGTTGTTACAGCCATACAGGGCCTCGATAAATTTTTATGTGCTTCGCCTGCTCCTGCACTGTAACTCAGTCACTCTGTTGTCACAGCCATACAGGGTCACGCTAAATTATTATTTGCTTCGCCTGCTCCTGCACTGTAATCGGTCACTCTGTAGTCACAGCCATACAGGGTCACAATAAATTTTTATGTGCTTCGCCTGCTCCTGGACTGTAACTCGGTCACTCTGTAGTCACAGCCATACAGGGCCACGCTAAATTTTCATGTGCTTTGCCTGCTCCTGCACTGTAACTCGGTCACTCTGTTGTTATAGCCATACAGGGTCACGCTAAATTTTTATTTGCTTCGCCTGCTCCTGCACTGTAACTCGGTAACTCTGTAGTCACAGCCATACAGGGCCACAATAAATTTTTATGTGCTATGCCTGCTACTGCACTGTAACTCGGTCACTCTTTTGTCACAGCCATACAGGGCCACGATAAATTTTATGTGCTTCGCCTGCTCCTGCAGTGTAACTCGGTCACTCTGTAGTCACAGCCATACAGGGCCACTGTATATATTTATGTGCTTCGCTTGCTCCTGCACTGTAACTCGGTCACTCTGTTGTCACAGCCATACAGGGCCACGATAAATTTTTATGTGCTTCACCTACTCCTGCTGTGTAACTCGGTCATTCTGTAGTCACAGCCATACAGGGCCACAATAAATTTTTATGTGCTTTGCCTGCTCCTGCACTGTAACTCGGTCACTCTGTAGTCACAGCCATACAGGGCCACGATAAACTTTTATGTGCTTCGCCTGCTCCTGCACTATAACTCGGTTACTGTGTAGTTACATAACAGCCATACAGGGCCTCGATAAATTTTTATGTGCTTCGCCTGCTCCTGCACTGTAACTCGGTCACTCTGTTGTTACAGCCATACAGGGCCACGATAAATTTTTATGTGCTTCGCCTGCTCCTGCACTGTAACTCGGTCACTCTGTAGTCACAGCCATACAGGGCCTCGATAAATTTTTATGTGCTTCGCCTGCTCCTGCACTGTAACTCGGTCACTCTGTAGTCACAGCCATACAGGGCCTCGATAAATTTTTATGTGCTTCGCCTGCTCCTGCACTGTAACTCGGTTACTCTGTAGTCACAGCCATACAGGGTCACGCTAAAATTTAAGTACTTCGCCTGCTTCTGCACTGTAACTCGGTCACTCTGTAGTCACATCCATAAAGGGCCTCGATAAATTTTTATGTGCTTCGCCTGCTCCTACACTGCAACTCGGTCACTCTGTAGTCACAGCCATACCGGGCCTCGATAAAATTTTATGTGCTTCGCCTGCTCCTGCACTGTAACTCGGTCACTCTGTAGTCATAGCCATAAAGGGCCACGATAAATTTTTATGTGCTTCGCCTGCTCCTGCACTCTAACTCGGTCACTCTGTTGTCACAGCCATACAGGGTCACGCTAAATTTTTATTTGCTTCGCCTGCTCCTGCACTGTAACTCGGTCACTCTGTAGTCACAGCCATACAGGGCCACGATAAATTTTTATGTGCTTTGCCTGCTCCTGCACTGTAACTCGGTCACTCTGTAGTCACAGCCATACAGGGCCACGATAAATTTTTATGTGCTTCGCCTGCTCCTGCACTGTAACTCGGTCACTCTGCAGTCACAGCCATACAGGGCCTCGATAAATTTTTATGTGCTTCGCCTGCTCCTGCACTGTAACTCGGTCACTCTGCAGTCACAGCCATACAGGGCCTCGATAAATTTTTATGTGCTTCGCCTGCTCCTGCACTTTAACTCGGTCACTTTGTTGTCACAGCCATATAGGGTTACGCTAAATTTTATTTGCTTCGCCTGCTCCTGCACTGTAACTCGGTCACTCTGTAGTCACAGCCATACAGGGTCACGCTAAATTTTTATGTGCTTCACCTCCTCCTGCACTGTAACTCGGTTTCTCTGTTGTCACAGCCATGCAGGGTCACGCTAAATTTTTATGTGCTTCGCCAGCTCCTGCACTGTAACTCAGTCACTCTGTTGTCACAGCCATACAGGGTCACGCTAAATTATTATTTGCTTCGCCTGCTCCTGCACTGTAATCGGTCACTCTGTAGTCACAGCCATACAGGGCCATGATAAATTTTTATGTGCTTTGCCTGCTCCTGCAGTGTAAGTCAGTCACTCTGTAGTCACTGCCATACAGGGCCACGCTAAATTTTTATGTGCTTCGCCTGCTCCTGCACTGTAACTCGGTCACTCTGTAGTCACAGCCATACAGTGCCTCGATAAATTTTTATGTGCTTCGCCTGCTCCTGCACTGTAACTCGGTCACTCTGTTGTTACAGCCATACAGGGTCACGCTAAATTTTTATTTGCTTTGCCTGCTCCTGCACTGTAACTCGGTCACTCTGTAGTCACAGCCATACAGGGCCACGATACATTTTTATGTGCTATGCCTGCTACTGCACTGTAACTCGGTCACTCTGTTGCCATAAGCCATACAGGGCCACGATAAATTTTTATGTGCTTCGCCTGCTCCTGCAGTGTAACTCGGTCACTCTGTAGTCACAGCCATACAGGGCCACTGTAAATTTTTATGTGCTTCGCTTGCTCCTGTACTGTAACTCGGTCACTCTGTAGGCACAGCCATACAGGGCCACAATAAATTTTTATGTGCTTCACCTACTCCTGCAGTGTAACTCGGTCACTCTGTAGTCACAGCCATACAGGGCCACGATAAATTTTTATGTGCTTCGCCTGCTCCTGCACTATAACTCGGTCACTCTGTAGTCACAGCCATACAGGGCCACGATAAATTTTTATGTGCTTCGCCTTCTCCTGCACTGTAACTCGGTCACTCTGTAGTCACAGCCATACAGGGCCTCGATAAATTTTTATGTGCTTCTCCTGCTCCTGCACTGTAACTCGGTCACTCTGTAGTCACAGCCATACAGGGCCTCGATAAATTTTTATGTGCTTCGCCTGCTCCTGCACTGTAACTCAGTTACTCTGTAGTCACAGCCATACAGGGTCACGCTAAAATTTATGTGCTTCGCCTGCTTCTGCACTGTAACTCGGTTACTCTGTAGTAACAGCCATACAGGGTCACGCTAAAATTTTATGTGCTTCGCCTTCTCCTGCACTGTAATTCGGTCACTCTGTAGTCACAGCCATACAGGGCTTCGATAAAATTTTATGTGCTTCGCCTGCTCCTGCACTGTAACTCGGTTACTCTGTAGTCATAGCCATACAGGGCCACGATAAATTTTTATGTGCTTCGCCTGCTCCTGCACTGTAACTTGGTCACTCTGTAGTCACAGCCATACAGGGCCTCGATCAGGGGCGGACTGGAAACTTAAAGTGGCCCTGGAAAAATGCAAAAAGTTGCCCCGTTTTGTAGTTTGGTCCAAATTGATGGAAGGCAGGGCCAGAAATACCATATTGTGGCACATTATACCATGCCAACAGAGCCAAATACCACAGTCCATCACAAAATACTACCAGCAGAACAAAATACATCCCCAAAAACGTCCACTGACCAGTTGTGAGGAGGGCTCAGGTGGCCCCCAGGGCATCAGCCCACCGGGAAATTTCCCTGTAAGGTCTATGGCCAATCCGCCCCTGCATTCCCTATAGTAATAGTCTCCATTCAATGACTACTGACCCAGCTAGGTGAGGAGACACCAGTGACATTCATGTGTCTGTAATTCTTACTTTTTTCACAGCCGGGTCTAACTGAGACATGAACACAGTGAATTGTAGATCCTTATAATGCCGTGATTTCGACTCAGTTAAATTTATGGCCAGGCTTTGACACATAATATCTCTTATGTGTCACAGCCTGGCCATAAATTTAACTGAGCCGAAATCACGGCTCAGATAAGGATCTAAAATTCACTGTGTTCATGTCTCAGTTAGACCCGGCTGTGACACAAGTAAGAATGGCACACAGATAGCATGCATTGCAGCCTATGGGCACATACTGTACTTTACCTAAAAGCCTTTTATTTCATATGGAGGTCCAAGGAAACTGTTTTGTCAGATTTACTTTTGTTTAAAGCCCCTATAAATATATATGTACTAGCCATAGTTAATTAGAAAAAAAAAAACACAATGAAGGCATCCTTTGGGATGTTCTTCTTTGGAAATATATCATGAAAAGGAAATTCCATTTATAGCTTTGCTCAGTTTTTCTCAGCATTGTCCAGGAAAATAAGCAAGGCATTTGATTCTTTGTAAGTAGTATTGAGCATTAAGTTATGAAAACTTCGATATGACTGCTTCACCAAAATTCACAAAGAAATTTGCTTTGTGATGAATTACTTTGTCACAATGCGCATTTCTTAGTAAGTAGCAGGTGCAATGACTGGGAACGAGGATTGCGCTGCCCCATCATTGAATCCATCAGATGCCACATTCATCACTGATCACGGCATCTTATGTAAAAATGAAGGCCTTTCAGGGGTTTAAAAAAAAATAATACAGTACATCATCTGTTGAGTGAGAAGATGCTGCCAAGGCCATCTTAACTGAAGATTCCACGCTAAATCTCTTGCAGTGCGTAATGACATCATCACACTGGCCAGTGTGGTGACATCATATGTCACCATGCACAAGATTTTGCATGGGATCTTCAATCAACATGGCTGCGGCAGTCTCGAGCACCAGAAACCACCGGCATTTTAAAAATCTCCCTTCCACCTGTTTTTGGCTGGGCTTTCTTTTTTAGCCTCTTTAGAATACATTTTCTTAATTGCAGGGTTGCTGAGTGCTTTCTATGTCACAGGAGAAAATTTTAAAGTGGTTTCTCTACCACTCAATTATTTTTTACTCAGAATAAGACATTCTAATCCCTTTAAATTTAACTAAATAAGGCCTAACTAGTATAATAGGGAGGGATTGTTATACTGCCAGAACTAAGGGAAAACAAATTTACATTCTAAATCAAATGAATTTCACCCCATTTCTGAGATTTTTAGACATGAAAAACCGCCTTAATATTAATAGTAATAATGTAGTGGTATATAAAGAAATATTGAGGTGTGCTTCTATTTCATAATTAGCAAAACGAAAGATCAAAACTAGAGATGAGCGAGCACTAAAATGCTCGGGTGCTCGTTATTCGAGACAAACTTTTCCGGATGCTCAGGTGCTCGTTTCGAGTAACGAACCCCATTGAAGTAAATGGGAGACTCGAGCATTTTTGCAGGGTACCAAGGCTCTGCCTAGGGAAGGCTGGGTGAAAACCTGGAAACCTCAGAAAATGATGGAAACACCACGGAAATGGACAGGAAACAGCAGGGGCAGCGTGCATGGATGCCTCTGAGGCTGCCTAATCCCACCATTACCCCAAATTTTCCTGCAACAGCCTGGTGGTTACCCTCATGGCAATTGTGCTCACCCAGACCAAGAAAGGCGAGGCACATGCCCATCATATGTTAGGGAAGCACCCAACTAGGTGCAATGAAGGTCCATCACCCATGCCCATGCTGGCACTGCTCTCCTATCCCCAGCCACACGATGCAGACATAAGCCTGACACAGCATGGCGGTGACACCAACAAGTGACCAAGTTAGATGAGGTAGCAGGTGAGCCACCCAAAAATTTAGCCTGACGCAGCATGGGGGTGACCACAGAGTGACCGAGTGACACTGCGGGAGCAGGTGAATCACATAAACATTTTTCGTGGTCCTGTATGGCGACGGTGACAACAGAGTTACTGAGTTAGTATGAGCTAGCTGGTGAAGCACCCAAAAATTTAGCCTGACACAGCATGGCGGTTACACCACCAATGACTTTGTCCGACTGAGAATGCAGTGAAATGGCTTTTGTTGAGCCTCCAAAAATTTTTTTCTTTTCGGAGTACATAAAGTCGACCCTCAGAATTTTTTTTTTTTTTTTAAATGTCGGTACTTGCGCCTCCTGAAAAATTGTTTTGGACTTTCTGTAGTTGACACTGCGGAAAAATTGTTTGGAGAGAGGGCCTGTAGGGGGGCCTCCGGAAACATTGTTTACAGAGAGGGCCTGTAGGTGGACCTCCAGAAAAATTGTTTAGAGAGAGGGCCTGTAGGGGGCCCTCCGGAAGAATTGTTTAGAGAGAGGGCCTATAGGTGGACCTCCAGAAAAATTGTTTGGAGAGAGGGCCTGTAGGTGGACCCCCGGAAAAATTGTTTAGAGAGAGGGCCTGTAGGTGGCCCTCCGGAAAAAATTTGGTAAAAGAGTGCCAGTTGGACCTCTAAAAAATTGTGTTTTTTGGGTCAGCGTTAGGCAAAAACGACAAGGAGGAGGATGAGTAGGAGGAGTAGAGAAGAGGAATCGGATACATAAGTAATGTTAATCTTTAGCTGCTTTCCCCCGGAGGAGATTTGAATTCCGGTGAAATCCAGGCTTTGTTCATTTTAATAAGCGTCAGCCTGTCAGCGATGTCAGTTGACAGGTGTGTACGCTTATCGGTGATGACACCACCAGCTGCACTGAATACCCGCTCTGACAACACGCTAGCAGCAGGGCAGGCCAGCACCTCCGAGGCGTACAGCGCCAGTTCAGGCCACTTGTCCAGCTTTGAAACCCAGTAGTTGTATGGAGCAGAGTGATCTGTCCGGATGTTGGTATGGTCAGCTAGGTACTCCCTCACCATCTTTCTGTAAAGCTCACCCCTACTCTGCCTAGACTGGGGACAGGTGACAGTGTCTTGCTGGGGTGACATAAAACTGGGAGAGCGTTCCCCTGCCAGTGCTGGACAAGCTGCCTGCTCGCCTCCTCTCCCCAGCTACTTGGCCCACAGAACCATGCCCTCTGCCACTAGCAGCGTCAGATGGGAAGGATTGTTTCAGCTTGTGCACCAGGGCCTGTTGATATTGATTCACTCTCATACTCCTTTCCTCTACAGGGATAAGAGTGGAAAGGTTCTGCTTGTACCGTGGGTCCAGGAGAGTGAACACCCAGTAATTGGTGTTTGAAAAAATGCTTCTAACGCGAGGGTCACGGGATAGGCAGCCTGATATGAAGTCTGCCATGTGCGCCAGAGTCCCAACACGCAAGAATTCCCTCTCCTCACTGGCCTGACTCTCCATTTCCTCCTCCTCCTCCTCCTCCTCTTCAGTCCAAACACGCTCAAGAGTTAAGAAGGACTGAGCATTGGTACCCTCTTTTGTCTCGCCGACATTCTCCTCCTCTTCCTCCTCATCCTCATCCCCCTCCTCCGATACGCACTGAGAAACAGACCGGAGGGTGCTCTGGCTATCAAGCGACGTATCTTCCTCCACAGTCTCTTGTGACAAGCGCAAAGCTTCTGAATTTATGCTGAGCAGTGAGTTTTTCAACAGGCAAAGCAGCGGGATGGTGAGGCTGATAATGGCGGCATCGCCGCTGACCATCTGTGTTGACTCCTCAAAGTTGCTCAACACCTGGCAGATATCAGACATCCACGTCCACTCCTCATTGTAGACTTGAGGAATCTGACTGACCTGACTACCAGTTCTGGTGGAAGTTGACATCTGGCAGTCTACAATCACTGCTGGTAAACTCTGGATAACATGTTTAATGTGGAATTCCATCTTGTGGGCACGTCGCACAACAGTCGGTGAGCAGGCAGTTGTAGGCAGAGCTGCGCTGCCCTGAGAGTAGCACCATCTGTGACTTGCTGAAATGCGCACAGATGCGGCAAACCTTGGTGAGCAAATCAGACAGATTGGGGTATGTCTTGAGGAACCGCTGAACTAGGAGATTGAACACGTGGGCCAGGCATGGCACATGTGTCAGTCTGCCGAGTTGCAGAGCCGCCACCAGGTTACGCCCATTGTCACACACAACCATGCCTGGCTTGAGGTTCAGCGGTGTCAGACACAGATCGGTCTGCACCGTGATGTCCTGTAACAGCTCTTGGGTGGTGTGTCTTTTGTCACCTAAGCTCAGCAGTTTGAGCACCGCCTGCTGGCGCTTACCCACGGCACTGCTGCTGTGCCTAGAGCTACCGACTGAAGGCGCCGTGCCCACGGATGGTAATTCGGAGGAGAAGGTGGAGGAGGTGGAGGAGGAGGAGGGGTCGGAGGAGGAGGCATAGTATGTCTGAGAGACCGTAACCAAGGTAGGCCCTGCAATCCTCGGTGTGGGCAGTACATGAGCGGCCCCAGGGTCAGTCTCGGTCCCAGCCTCCACCAAGTTAACCCAATGTGCCGTCAGTGATATATAGTGTCCCTGCCCAGCAGCACTTGTCCACGTGTCCGTGGTTTGGTGGACCTTCTCAAAAACAGCGTTGGTCAGGGCACGGATGATGTTCTGTGACACGTGCTGGTGTAGGGCTGGGACGGCACATCGGGAAAAATAGTGGCGGCTGGGGACCAAATACCGATAGGCAGCCACCGCCATGAGATTGCGAAAGGCCTCGGTCTCTACCAGCCTATAGGGCAGCATCTCCAGGCTCAGCAATTTGGAGATGTGGACGTTGATGGCTTGGGCATGTGGGTGGGTGGAACTGTATTTCCTCTTGCGCTCCAGCGTCTGCTGTAAAGACAGCTGAACACTGCGCTGGGACTGCATTGGTGGACGCTGTGTAGGATCGTGGAGGCGAAGTTGTGGTTTTCTGGCAGGAGGTGCTCGTGCCGGGGTCCTGGGCAGGGGGTTGACTAGCAGAGGCAGTGAGTGACACAGGGGAAGGAGAAGTGGTGTGACCCGCAGGAGGTGAACGGCCTTGGTTCCATTGAGTGGGGTGTTTAGCACTCATATGCCTGCGCATGCTGGTGGTGGTTAGGCTAGTAGTGGTGGCACCCCTGCTGATCCTGGTGTGGCACAGGTTGCACACCACAGTCCGTCGGTCATCCTCACTTTCTTTAAAGAACCTCCAGACTTGCGAACATCTTGGCCTCGCCACGGGAGCTTCACTACATGAAACAGTTGCTGCTGATGCTGCTTCTCCCTCTGGCCACACCACTGCCTCTTCCTACCTGTTCTGGTGCAGCACGCGCCTCCGCCTCAGAAGCACTGTCTTCGCTCGGCTTATCAACCCTGCTTGGGTCAGTCACCTCGTCATCCTCTGATTCCTTAGTCTGCTGCCCCTTCGGACTTCCTGCCCTGACAACAACTTCACCACTGTCTGACAACCGTGTCTCCTCATCATCCGACACCTCTTTACACACTTCTTCCACTAAGTCAACATTGTCATCATCATCACCCACAGACTGCGACAGTTGGAAAACTTGGGCATTGGGGGTCAGCAGCAACATGAGAAGTGGTTTGTGACTCTGGGAAGGGTCAAGAAAACAGTTCCTCAGAGAATGCCGGATCACATTCCAAATTTTCCTGGGAGGGGGCAGACTGGGGGGAAGGAGGTTGAGGTGGAGGAGCCAGAGGAGTGCTCCCTTGGGTAACGTGGGTGGACTGCGTGGAAGACTGACTGGTGGACAAATTACTTGAAGCATTGTCCGCAATCCACGACATCACCTGTTCGCACTGTTGTGGTTTCAACAGTTCTGTACCACGTGTCCCTGTAAGTTGAGACATGAAGCTAGGGAGTGTAGCTCTGCGGCGTTCCCCTGCTCCCTCATCAGCAGGTACTGTCTCACCCTGCCCAGGACCACGGCCTGTGCCCCCTGAAGTAATTGAATGCCCACGCCCTCGTCCTCGACCCTTAGCCCTGGGGTTCAACATTTTCTGTATATAAGTGTATTATATGTACAAAAAAAAATGTGCCTGCTGTACTGAAACCCACAAACTTGTTCAATCTGAACAAGTTAATATATAGTTGGATAAGTTAGAGCAAAATTACGTATGTTATTACGTACCGTGCAGTATGGAGCAATTACACTGAAACTATTAGATTAGGCAGACTTGGTCTGCTTAAGTGCAACCCAGACAAATGTTGCACATAGATTTTTCTAATGTAGCTGTATCAGTGAGAGCAAAAGACCTTTTTTAATTACGTGACGTACAGAATGTGTCACCTGGACAGAAAATATGGATTGTGCTTTGTATATAGGTGGATAAGTTAGAGCAAAATTACGTATTTTATTTTGTACCGTGCAGTATGGAGCAATTACACTGAAACTATTAGAATTGGCAGACTTGGTCTGCTTAAGTGCAACCCAGACAAATGTCGTACAGAGATTTTTCTAATGTAGCTGTATCAGTGAGAGCAAAAGACCTTTTTTAATTACGTGACGTACAGAATGGGTCACCTGGACAGAAAATACGGATTGTGCTTTGTATATAGGTGGATAAGTTAGAGCAAAATTACGTATTTTATTACGTACCGTGCAGTATGGAGCAATTACACTGAAACTATTAGTTTAGGCAGACTTGGTCTGCATAAGTGCAACCCAGACAAATGTCGCACAGAGATTTTTGTAATGTAGCTGTATCAGTGAGAGCAAAAGACCTTTTTTAATTACGTGACATACAGTATAGGTCACCTGGACAGAAAATACGGATTGTGGTTTGTGGTGAATGGACAGCTGAACTGTGACACACAGAATGGTTCCACACAGCTGTATGAAATGGATTTGTATCACTGAGATAAAACAACAAAAAAACTATGTTTTAATTTTTTTTTATTTTTTATTTTTTTTATTTTTTTTTAACGTGACGTGCAGAAAATATCAGAGAGCAAACTCAGCCCCTGCTAACTGTGGCTATTTTGACTGCAACCAAGAAAAATGTCGCACTCTGATTTTTCTAATGTAGCTGTATCAGTGAGAGCAAAAGACCTTTTTTAATTACGTGACGTACAGTATAGGTCACCTGGACAGAAAATACGGATTGTGGTTTGTGGAGAATGGATAGCTGAACTGTGACACACAGAATGGTTCCACACAGCTGTATGAAATGGATTTGTATCACTGAGATAAAACAATAAAAAAACAGTTTTTTTTTTGTTTTGTTTTTTTTTAACGTGACGTGCAGAAAATATCAGAGAGCAAACTCAGCCCCTGCTGACTGTGGCTATTTTGACTGCAACCAAGAAAAATGTCGCACTCTGATTTTTCTAATGTAGCTGTATCAGTGAGAGCAAAAGACCTTTTTTAATTACGTGACGTACAGTATAGGTCACCTGGACAGAAAATACGGATTGTGGTTTGTGGAGAATGGACAGCTGAACTGTGACACACAGAATGGTTCCACACAGCTGTATGAAATGGATTTGTATCACTGAGATAAAACAATAAAAAAAAAAAAATTGTTATATATGGCGATAGCTGCACTACTAGTGCCAGCCAGCCTAGCCAGGAGACAAAAAAAAAGTGTATTGTAGCCCTTAGAAGGGCTGTTAGGTTCTTTTGAGATCACTTCTGCCTAACAGAGAACTAAATCCAGGCCCTAACACTCTCCCTGAAACGCAGCAGATCTGTCCTTAACGACATCCAGGCAGCGACTGAGCCGAGCACCGCGGGCAGTCACTAGTATATTCCAGGGTCACCTGATCAGGCCAGCCAACCCCTGCTATCGACATCTAAGGGCCCCACGTGATGCTGGGTGTACCGCAGAGTCTCCTGGCTTGTGATTGGCTGAGTTTATAGGCACCAAAAATTAAAAATGCCATTTCCTCGAGCATGGCGAGATACTCGTCCGAGCAGCGAGCACTTACGAGTACCCTAATACTCGAACGAGCACCAAGCTCGGACGAGCATGCTCGCTCATCTCTAATCAAAACTAAAATATAAACCTTTTTTTTTTACAATAAACTTTAAAGCAATTAAATTACACACTTGTATATTACTCTATTTTTTATTACTCTTTATTTTACATGTTGGACATTACAAATAAATGACATGTTTCAACCCCTTCTTTACTTAAATCAGGACTGCTATACCTGCCATCCTGGGTCCTCACCCAGTCCCTAGCCTCAGTACCCCAAGGGTGTGGTTCTTAGACTTTGTTCCAAACATAGTATTTGTTCTATTATATACTTTTTTCCATAAGTGAAATCATTGAATAAAAAGAAAACAGTTGCAATTGTGTTAAAGAAGGAGCCTATCCAGATCCAAGATTTGCTGTTATTGTAACACAGATAAAACAATTTTGTCAAACTGCACAAGAGAATATATATGTGATTCAATGGTATACCCTGTTGTAGCAAGGTAGTAGTGACAACTACTGGGTAACTGCTATAAAGTTCAGTATAGATTTTGTTGTTTGTTATACATAAGAAATATCCAGAAAGTGGCTTAAATGAATTTTTTTTCCAATAGAAAATGTAAATTTACTGTAGTTTATCCCAACCCCTGTCTTGGGAATCATTTGTGGCTCTTTGGTCTCCTCCAGCTTTTGACAGCTAAAAACTCTCTTTTGACAAGACTTTGGGTAATAACTTCACAAATTAATTTCTACTATAAAAAAAACATTTTACCGCACAGTAAAAAAAACATCCAAAGTCAGAAAAAACATCCAAAGTCGATTTGCTCATTCCTACTATAACTTAGAACAAGTTTTAAGACCATATGTCTGGCAGTGAAAACTCAACCTAAAAATGACTAGTTTTTAAATTTCAAATGTTTATTTAATTGTAACACTTAGTTTGTTTTAATACCATCTATCATACTCAGTCGTGGATTATGACAAAAGGTGGAAGACCTTAGACATACATAATGAAATACTCTGGGGTTGCATAATGATTTATTTTTGCAAAGCACAAAACAGCTTTAGGCCTCGTCCACATTTCCGTTTTTCACTAACGTGTGCTGTCCGCATTTTTCGCGGACAGCACACGTACCCATTGATTTTAATGTATCTGTTCACATTTCAGCATTTTTCTACTGAGCGTGGGTCAGTAAAAAAATCACGGGGACATGCACTACTTTGATCCGTGATGCGGACCAAGCACGCCCATTGAAGTCTATGGGTCCGTGAAAATCACTGACACACATCCGTGTTGTGTCCGTGGTGCGTCCGTTTTTCACTGATGACTAATAGGAGATTCTTTGGAAACCAATTTTCAGCTGAGCAACGTCAGTGAAATACGGATGCCACACGGATGGGAAAAACGGACACACAGACCAACCACGGATCCTTCACGGACAGCTTCACGGATGAAACATGTACGCTTTTTTTCACGGATGGGTCACTGACACGGAAATGTGGACGAGGCCTAAGGGGTTGTTCACATATGAGTTATTTGATCAGTTATTTCCATCAGTTATTGTCAGCCAAAACCAGGAGTGGACACTAAACAGAGATCAGGTATAATGAAAAGATCTGCACCTGTTTGCTGTTTTTGACCCAAACCTGGTTTTGGCTCACAATAACTGATGGAAATAACTGATCAAATAACTGATATGTGAACAACCCCTTACAGGTACACTTTAACTAGCCCCTAGTGAAGAAAGTAGCAGGTTTGTAGAATTGCAAATCCCCTACTAACTTATTTTAATAGCAATCATCACAGACAGAAGACATGCTGTTCTTTTTCATCTATTGCACACCATCCTAATGGAAACACATAGAAGAAAACTTGAAAAACTGCGAAGCAGATTACATCTCTTGGAAAAGTTATACTGAGCATTTCTGTGTCGCTATAATATAAGGAGATTAATAAATGGGGCAACAGCAATATAATCGATTTTGGGAGGCATTTTAATAAAGCTCATTTCTATCACAAATATGGACACAGAGTTCAGAAGAAATGGGAAATGAAATCATATTTGAAAAAGGAGTTGGAACAATCATTGGAAGCAATCATGTAGAACGTGTTAGACGCTTGCTAAATTATTTTGGCATTCTAAATATGCAGGTGAACACCACTGTCTCAACTATTTTAGTAAGTCTTTTTTCTTTTCATTCCTAGTTGAAATTACATTTCAAGCAAAAGTATTTCAAAATGTGCCTGGTGTGATGGTCTCATGTTTCCTGATGTAAAATCATATCGACAAGTGGGATTTACTTGGTTGATACCATTGATTTTGTGATTATTGGCAAATAATGACTGGTAAATATCAGTCTGTAAATCATATAAAAATAATTGATTAAAGGGATATTCAATGTCAGCCAATACAGATTATTTTTTTAAAATGTTATGCAATTTTTATAATATACGTTTTGTATCATCAGTTCATAGTGGTTTTCAAGCTCTTTGCTTGTTGCAAGCAATGGACACAAATCTTTCCTGATCTGCCCTGCCATCGTGTGATGATCACCCATCTGCACAGCTTTTTACAGTTCCAGTAAATTTACTAGAGCTCTATCATGACATGAGCTATGCACCTATGTGATCTTCACATGGCCTGGACAGTTTTTTTTTGTTGAAACTACTGAGTATGCTAAGGCCAGTTTAAGACTAAGTTGTCTGTTGGAAACACACTCCTTTTTGGAGCATATTTTCCCATCAGGGGCTGTGCTCTTGTAACAGATACTCACAGCATTAAAATGATTTATATAGTATGGTTTAGTAGGTTCATACCCACTGACCGTCACAGTCAAAATCAGCCAATACATTCAATATGAATATGAAGAGAAATTTCTTCACGGGCCCTGAAACTCTTTCTCTTCCTCTATCTCTCCTCACTCCAAAATTTTTCCAAATCAAATTGATCGGATAAAAAAAAAAAAAAAAGGTGCAAGTTTGATTCTAAAGAATCGATTAATTCATCTTTAGAGTAAACCTATTATGTGCTAGGACAGATTAGTTGATTACATTACACAACTGTGTTAGGATAGGTATAAACACTACTGTAAATTTCTCATGTTTTTTCAAGATTTCTGTTAGTGGTCATTGAAGTTTGACCTGGTCATCTGATGATTGCACAGGAGAGTGTGTTACAGTACAGGTGCCATAGCCCTATCATTTATCAATGTAATATAATCGTTACATGAACAGGACAGGTTTTTCTGAAACCATAATTACCCTTTATGAAAACCTCTGCACCAGATTAGCATATAAACAGTCAGAGGTTGGTTTCTTACATTGTACAGCTGAAATTTGGGCACAACCATATGGGGATAAACTTAACCCCTTCAACCCCGGGCCTGTTTTCACCTTCCTGCCCAGGCTATTTTTTGCAAATCTGACAAGTATCACTTTATGTGGTAATAACTTTGGAATGCTTTTACTTATCCAGGCCATTCTGAGACTGTTTTCTTGTCACATATTGTGCTTCACGACAGTAGTAAATTTGTGGCAAAATATTTCATTTTTATTTATAAAAAAATACCAAATTTAGCAAAAATTTGTAAAAATGGGCAAATTTCCAAATTTCAATTTCTTTACTTTCAAAATACATAGTAATACCTCCAAAAATAGTTATTATTTTACATTCCCCTTATGTCTACTTTATGTTTGAATCATGACATTTTAGTTTTTTTGGGACGTTATAGGGCTTCGAAGTTTAGAAGCAAATCTTAAAATTTTAAGAATATTTCCAAAACCCATTTTTTTAAGGACCAGTTCAGTTATGAAGTCATTTTGTGGGGCTTACAAAGTGGAAACTCCCCATAAATCACCCCATTTTAGAAACTACACCCTTTAAGCTATTCAAAACTGATTTTACTAACTTTGTTGACCCTTTATGTGTTCCAAGAGAATTGATGGAAAATTGGAATGAAATTTCAAAATTTCACTTTTTTTTAAAGATTTTAAGTTTTAATCCATTTTTCATGAAACACATCAAGGGTTAACAGCAAAACAAAACTCAAAATCTATTACCCCGATTCTGGAGTTTACAGAAACACCCCATATGTGCACAAAAACTAATGTACTGGCGCACAGCAGGCTTCAGAGTGGAAGGAGCACCATATGGCTTTTGGAGAGCGGAATTAGCTGGAATAATAATTGGGAGCTATGTCGCACATGAAAGCACCCTGAGCTGGTGCTACAGTGGAAACCCCGCAAAAGTGACCCCATTTTGGAAAGAGCACCCCCATACAAACATTTTAAGTGGTAGAAAGGGTACTTTTTTTGCAAACTGGTGTCTCATAGAAGGCAGAAACACTTGTAAAAGCATTTCAAAGCACACATTTGTGAAAATTAAAAATTACTAGCAGACCCCAATTTTTCACATTCACAAGGGGTTAAAGGAGAAAATGCACCCCAGTATGCATTCCCAATTTTCTCCCCATTCAGGAAACACCCCATATGTGCTCGTAGCCTGCTGTATGGGCGCACAGCAGGCCTCCAGAGGCAAACTGCAAAATATGGATTTTGTAGGCCAGAATTAACAGACACAGTACATGTTCCCCATTTTCTCCCCATTATAGCAACACCACATATGTGCTTGTAGCTCGCTGTTTTGGCGCACAGCAAGCAAGCTGCAAAATGTGCATTTTGCACGCCTGAATGGACAGAAATTGATTTTACGTTCCATTTGTCATTTAAAAATTTCCTGAGGTCCCCAGAAGTTAAAAACCCCAAGAAGTAACCCCATTTTGGAAAGAGCACCCCCATACGAACATTTTAAGTGGTAGAAAGTGTACTTTTTAGCAAACTGGTGTCTCACAGAAGGCAGAAACACTTGTAAAAGCATTTCAAAACACACATTTGTGAAAATGAAAAATTACTAGCAGACCCCAATTTTTCATATTCACAAGGGGTTAAAGGAGAAAATGCAACCCAGTACATGTTCCCCATTTTCTCCCCATTATAGCAACACCCCATATGTGCTTGTAGCTCGCTGTTTTGTCGCACAGCAAGCAAGCTGCAAAATGTGCATTTTGCAGACCTGAATGGACAGAAATGGATTTTACGTTCCATTTGTCATTTAAAAATTTCTTGAGGTCCCCAGAAATTAAAAACCCCAAGAAGTGACCCCATTTTGGAAAGAGCACCCCCGTACGAACATTTTAAGTGGTGGAAAGGGTACTTTTGACCTAACAGGTGTCTCACAGAAATGAATATGTAGTGGTTGGTGAAAAGTGGATATGTAAGCTATTCGGAATAGATCTAAGGTATAAAGTGAAAAAATTACAGGATACATCAAGGATGAAACTAATCCATAGATGAGTGGTAGATTCTGAAACAATCCTTGATGCACAGGCCAGGTTTTTCAGGGCAGTTTTCGCAGTGATAAATAGTGTCCTTCCTAATCCCCATTTTTGAACATACCCTGCATTGTTTTTGGGTTCTTCCCTTCCTAGCTGTTTGGGAGACTTCACCAGGGAAATGTTGTCCTGGTACAACTCGGGCACCGTAACTTGCAGAAGTACTGCGACCCTCTTCAGCTTGGTTGGGAAAAATTAGGGCTTTGATCACTACTTCTTGAAAGTGAAGGAAAGTTCCTGTGTGTCCTGCAGATTTATATAGCACATACGCATTGTACATTGCTGTCTGTACAATGTGTATGGCTAGTTTTTTTATACCACACTTTTGTTTTTTGTGTGGCACTGTAGGGCTTCAGAACTTGATCTGAAAGATCAACTCCTCCCATGTGCCTGTTGTAGGCCAGGATGCAGTCTGGTTTGGGGACAGTGGTAGTGATACCACGTACTGCAGCAGGGGAGCTGGTGTTGGGGTGAATGCTGGTCAGTACAAGGACGTCCTTCTTGTCCTTGTACTTAACCACCATACTGTTTTTTTATGGAGGAGAGCCCTACTTTCACCCTTTCTCAGTGGTTGCCTTACCAGGAATCTAGGGAGGCCTCTCTGATTTTTGCGTACTGTGCCTCAAGCCACAGTATGCCTGGCACTTAGGGACATGAAGAGGGGTAAGCTGGTATAATAATTATCCACATATAGGTGGTAACTAGAGATGAGCGAGCACTAAAATGCTCTGGTGGTCGTTATTCGAGTCGAACTTTTCCTGATGCTCGGGTGCTCGTTTCGAGTAACGAACCCCATTGAAGTCAATGGGAGACTCAAGCATTTTTTGCGGGGGACCAAGGCTCTGCCTAGGGAAGGCTGGGTGAAAACCTGGAAACCTCAGAAAATGATGGAAACACCACGGAAATGGACAGGAAACAGCAGGGGCAGCATGCATGGATGCCTCTGAGGCTGCTTAATCCCACCATTACCCCAAATTCTCAGGCAACAGCCTGGTGGTTACCCTCATGGCAATTGTGCTCACCCAGACCAAGAAAGGCGATGCAAATACCCATCACATGTTAGGGAAGCACCCAACTAGGTGAAACGAAGGTCCATCACCGCCTGCAGGTGACACCACTGCTCATGCTGGCACTGCAGCTAAAATCAAGTTTAGTATCTGTTCTTATCAGTTGCTGTGGCTGTTGGATGTATAGTGGTGAGCATAGCTGCTTCCCAAGCATCTAAAAATAAATCAGTACAATATCTAATACGTCCCCCTACCCGGGTAAATTGTTTGGAGAGAGGGCCTGTAGGTGGGGGGGGGGGTTTCGCTGGAAGAGCTAGAGGAGTGCCCCCTGGGCTAGCGTGTGTGGTGGTGACAACAGCCGGAATGGATTTAGAAAAACTGTTGCATCAACCGGTGCGGTATCGATTCTTCTCAGTTTAATACCGTATACGTCCCCTATCTTGGGACCTTATATTTTATGGATTTTTCGACCACGGAAAATGGAAAAAGAGCTTGCTCTGGCCAGGGGAGTGTCTTTCCCACTGCAGCTAAGGGGAAGTGTCCATGCGCTGCCTATCACAGGTCAGGAGGCAATTAAAAGAAGAAAAAAAAAACCATCAGTACAATATCTAATACATCCCCTATCCGGGTAAATTGTTTGTAGAGAGGCCCTGTAGGTGGGGGGCAGGCTGGGGGGAAGGAGGTTTCGCTGGAAGAGCCAGAGGAGTGCCCCCTGGGCTAGCGTGTGTGGTGGTGACAACAGCCGGGTGTAGTTAGAATGACGACGCAGGACCCCAACTTAAAAATTTAGCATCAACCGGTACAGTCGTAAATTATGAGATTGATCAAGTGTGGTATGTCTTCTATGTATACTACTCAGTTTAATACCGTATATGGCAGCTATCCGGAAAAATAGTTTGTAGAGAGAGAGAGAGAAAGATAGGACAAAGAAGTAAATTGTTTGGAGAGAAGGCCTGTAGGTGGGGTGGCAGGCTGGGGGGAAGGAGGTTTCGCTGGAAGAGCCAGAGGAGTGCCCCCTGGGCTAGCGTGTGTGGTGGTGACAACAGCCGGAATGCATTTGGAAATACTCTAGCATCAGCCGGTGCAGTATCGATTCTTCTCAGTTTTAATACCGTATACGTCCCCTATCTTGGGACCTTATATTTTATGGATTTTTCGACCACGGAAAATGGAAAAAGAGCTTGCTCTGGCCAGGGGAGTGTCTTTCCCACTGCAGCTAAGGGGAAGTGTCCATGCTCTGCCTATCACAGGTCAGGAGGCAATTAAAAGAAGAAACAAAAAAAACATCAGTACAATATCTAATACGTCCCCTATCTGGGTAAATTGTTTGTAGAGAGGGCCTGTAGGTGGGGGGCAGGCTGGGGGGAAGGAGGTTTCGCTGGAAGAGTCAGAGGAGTGCCCCCTGGGCTAGCGTGTGTGGTGTTGACAACAGCCGGGTGTAGTTAGAATGACGACGCAGGACCCCAACTTAAAAATTTATCATCAACCGGTAGCAGTCGTAAATTATGAGATTGATCAAGTGTGGTATGTCTTCTATGTATACTACTCAGTTTAATACCGTATATGGCAGCTATCCGGAAAAATAGTTTGGAGAGAGAGAGAAAGATAGGACAAAGAAGTAAATTGTTTGGAGAGAAGGCCTGTAGGTGGGGTGGCAGGCTGGGGGGAAGGAGGTTTCGCTGGAAGAGCCAGAGGAGTGCCCCCTGGGCTAGCGTGTGTGGTGGTGACAACAGCCGGGTGTAGTTAGAATGACGACGCAGGACCCCAACTTAAAAATTTATCATCAACCGGTACAGTCGTAAATTATGAGATTGATTAAGTGTGGCATGTCTTCTATGTATACTACTCAGTTTAATACCGTATATGGCAGCTATCCGGAAAAATAGTTTGTAGAGAGAGAAAGATAGGAAAAAGAAGTAAATTGTTTGGAGAGAGGGCCTGTAGGTGGGGTGGCAGGCTGGGGGGAAGGAGGTTGAGCTGGAAGAGCCAGAGGAGTGCCCCCTGGGCTAGCGTGTGTGGTGGTGACAACAGCCGGGTGTAGTTAGAATGACAAAGCAAGACCCCAACTTAAAAATTTAGCATCAACCGGTACAATTGTCAATTATGAGCTCGATCAAGTGTGGCATGACTTTTTAGATGGAGATTGCATGTGGTCACGTAGTCCCTGGAACCCCATAGTCACCCCTTCCCTGATGTGCTAGCCCAGAACATTCTCTGCCCCAATTTGCAAGACCTTTTGCTGTTTCCGTGTGCTGACAGTGGGGATTACCAGTGTTGTCTGAGGAGGTGGTGGAC